>OX243811.1:19170752-19208252 GCA_945859605.1 Lumbricus rubellus | reverse complement strand
TCGCTGCGCCTCACAGCGGTGATTGGCTGTTTGCTCTCCCGATAACATCATGTGGTTTGCGGCTGGACGACGAAGCAGTGAGAATTGCGATCAGCCTGCGACTTGGGTTGGGCATATGCGAGCCACACGCATGTCCTTGTGGAATGGTAGTTACGGCGGATGGCTCACATGGTCTCTCTTGTGGTCTCGGTCCTGGTAGGATTGCCAGACACGCCGTTCTGAACGACCTGGTCAGCCGCAGCCTGACTCGTGCGGGCGTCCCTAACATCAAAGAGCCAACCGGATTACTGAGGTCAGACGGAAAGCGACCCGACGGAATTACTCTAATTCCATGGCGTGGAGGCCGCAGTCTACTGTGCGATGTCACAGTGACGGATACCGTGGCTCCATCTTATTTAAATTCAACGTCGGGCGCTGCGCCCGGAGCGGCGGCTGAGCTGGCAGCCACCAGAAAGAACGCGAAGTACAGTGAACTGTCCCCAACCTATTTATTTGTGCCGCTGGCCTTCGAGACCTTGGGTCCAATCAACGAAAGCGGCCTTGATTTAATCAAAGATCTCGGAAGACGTCTTGCCCAATTATCTGGAGACTCTAGAGAAACTTGTTTTCTCTTCCAGCGCTTGTCGATTTCAATCCAGCGCTTTAATGCCGTGGCCATCCGCGGTTCTTTTGTCGAACCAGATTTTGTTGAATAACAGTGAAGACATAATAATAATAATAATAATAATAATAATAATAATAATAATAATAATAATAACGTTTAAGTGTTTAAGTGAATAAATGTGTGTGATAATAACAAAAAAAATTTAAAAAAAAGAAATAATAATAATAAAAATAATTATCTTTTTATTATTATTATTATTATTAATTAATACTTTAGATGAGTCGAAGCCAGAGGACATGCAACTATAGCTATAGCTTTTCTAGTTTTTTGTATTTCCTGTTATTGATATGTCTTCTTGAAGATATTAAAAGATTATAAAAATAATAAAAAATATATATAAAATTTAAAAAAATAAAAATAATAATAATAATAGTAATAATAATAATAATAATAATAATAATATCCAGAGAAGATCTATTAATGGCACTTTTATCATCTTTAGAACAATGACTACCGCTTCTCTTGTTTATCGTACTTCATGTATCTGATGTTGTTTGATAATAATAATAATAATAAAAACAATAATAATAGTAATAGTAATAATAATAATAATAATAATAATATTAACAATTATAATTATTATTATTATTATCATTATTATAATTATCACTCTTCGGAATTTATGTTAGAATAGGAACTTGTCTGTTTTGCAAAAAATAATATTAATAATAATAATTATACTACTACTACTACTACTACTACTACTACTACTACTACTACTACTACTACTACTACTACTACTACTACTACTACTACTACTACTACTACTACTACTACTACTACTACTACTACTAATAATAATAATACTACTAATACTACTACTACTAATACTACTACTACTACTACTACTACTACTACTACTACTACTACTACTAATAATAATAATAATAATAATAATAATAATAATAATAATAATAATAATAATAATAATAATAATAATAATAATAATAATAATAATAATTGTCATCAAACTCGATTTAGCAAATGCCTTCAATAGTCTACATCGCGACAAAATGCTTTTCTCATTGTCAGAATGGTGCCCTGAACTTTACGACTACTGCCATCTTTCGTACGCTGAGCCGTCTATCTTGAAGTATGGCAACTTCACTCTTCAATCGCAAGAAGGCCCGCAACAAGGAGATCCCCTAGGTCCTGTCTTGTTTTGCCTACCGCTTCAAGAAATTTTGTCTCATTTACGATCACCAATAGCATTCGGATATTTGGATGATCTCACTTTGGGAGGCACGCGTGAGGTAGTTTGTGAGGACGTGGTGGCTATCACGGAAGGATGCGCCCGCTTGGGTTTAATGGTCAATAACTCTAAATGTGAGGTAATTTCCAAAGACGCAGACATCACCCTGACAGAACCGGCTAACCAATTCAAGCGTGTACATCCATCTTCAGCAGAGCTGCTTGGCGCACCACTTGCCTCGCAAGAATCACTCACCAACACTCTAGACACTCTCGTTTCGAATTTGTCAAGAGCAATGGAAAAACTTGAGCAGATACCTAAGCAGGACGCACTCCTGATACTGCGGTGCTCAATAGGGGCTCCGAGGCTGCACGCCCTGCTGCGACCACCCTGACCTCATGAAATTCGACGAGGGGTTGCGAGCTGGGACTGAAAACATTCTTAATACCGCTCTATCGAGCGATCAATGGTCACTCGCTACCCTGCCAATCAGGTTGGGCGGTCTGGGAATAAGGAGAGCATCTTCGTTGGCACTTCCAGCATTTTTAGCCTCAGCCGCAAGATCTCAACTCACCCAATCGCTCATCCTCGCACTCACACAGGTTCCAGACGACTCTGTGATGGAAACATACAGAACCAGATGGCAACAGAGCTCCACGGAAACGACAGAATTCCCAGCTTCTGACAGCAAGCAGTCCTCATGGGACATACCTCTTTTATCAGCGGAATTATCAGAGATCACAACACGCGCTGCCGACTCGTATGATAAGGCAAGACTCAATGCGATTCAAGCTCCACATGCTTCGGACTGGCTCTTCGCCCTTCCACTGGCAGCCCAGGGTTTAAGACTCAGCGACGAGGAGATGAGGGTGGCAGTAGGCTTGAGACTTGGAGCGGTCATCTGCGCCCCACACGCTTGCACATGTGGCATAATGGTTTCGGCCAGAGGCTCGCATGGTTTGTCTTGCTCACTTGGCTTCGGCAGGCAAGCTAGACATTCCTCAGTGAACGAAATTGTGCTTCGCAATCTCATCAGAGCAGGTATTCCGTCGATCAGAGAGCCAGCTGGTCTCACCCGTATGGATGGGAAAAGACCAGATGGTCAAACCCTCATTCCATGGAAAAGTGGGCGTTCACTTATTTGGGATGTGACCATCGTCGATACGCTAGCACCATCCTACCTGGCTGAGACATCTAAAATGGCAGGCGGAGCTGCTGAAATAGCCGCTGCTAGGAAGAAACTTAAATACTCGGAACTGCAGACGAAATACAACTTCACTCCAGTTGCGATAGAAACGCTGGGGCCTATGGACGAAGAAGGCCTGGCCTTCATCACAGAACTCGGTCGACGATTGTCACGCATTACTGAAGACCCTCAGGAAACCTTCTTCCTGTTCCAGAAAATATCTGTAACAGTTCAGCGATTCAACGCCATCGCATGCCTGGGCTCGACGAGGCCGTAGTACTCTGTTTTTAGAGGAATATAACAATGATAATAATAATAATAATAATAATAATAATAATAATAATAATAATAATAATAATAATAATAATAATAATAATGTACAAATATAAAACAAGACTTGAACGTGACCTCCCATCCTCCATGCTTGGTCTAAATCAGACTGACATCGACGTATGTGTGGAAGAGTTGACGCGACGTTGGTGCGAAGCGAGCGGCATCACACCGCCAGACGAGAGTGTGGCCCACAAACAATCGCACTGGGACAGACCGCTCGTCATCAAGGTTGTAGAATCACTGTTCACCACCAACACTGATCCTTTCCACCAAGCACGCCTTAAAGCTGTCGCTGCGCCTCACAGCGGTGATTGGCTGTTTGCTCTCCCGATAACATCATGTGGTTTGCGGCTGGACGACGAAGCAGTGAGAATTGCGATCAGCCTGCGACTTGGGTTGGGCATATGCGAGCCACACGCATGTCCTTGTGGAATGGTAGTTACGGCGGATGGCTCACATGGTCTCTCTTGTGGTCTCGGTCCTGGTAGGATTGCCAGACACGCCGTTCTGAACGACCTGGTCAGCCGCAGCCTGACTCGTGCGGGCGTCCCTAACATCAAAGAGCCAACCGGATTACTGAGGTCAGACGGAAAGCGACCCGACGGAATTACTCTAATTCCATGGCGTGGAGGCCGCAGTCTACTGTGCGATGTCACAGTGACGGATACCGTGGCTCCATCTTATTTAAATTCAACGTCGGGCGCTGCGCCCGGAGCGGCGGCTGAGCTGGCAGCCACCAGAAAGAACGCGAAGTACAGTGAACTGTCCCCAACCTATTTATTTGTGCCGCTGGCCTTCGAGACCTTGGGTCCAATCAACGAAAGCGGCCTTGATTTAATCAAAGATCTCGGAAGACGTCTTGCCCAATTATCTGGAGACTCTAGAGAAACTTGTTTTCTCTTCCAGCGCTTGTCGATTTCAATCCAGCGCTTTAATGCCGTGGCCATCCGCGGTTCTTTTGTCGAACCAGATTTTGTTGAATAACAGTGAAGACATAATAATAATAATAATAATAATAATAATAATAATAATAATAATAATAATAACGTTTAAGTGTTTAAGTGAATAAATGTGTGTGATAATAACAAAAAAAATTAAAAAAAAAGAAATAATAATAATAAAAATAATTATCTTTTTATTATTATTATTATTATTAATTAATACTTTAGATGAGTCGAAGCCAGAGGACATGCAACTATAGCTATAGCTTTTCTAGTTTTTTGTATTTCCTGTTATTGATATGTCTTCTTGAAGATATTAAAAGATTATAAAAATAATAAAAAATATATATAAAATTTAAAAAAATAAAAATAATAATAATAATAGTAATAATAATAATAATAATAATAATAATATCCAGAGAAGATCTATTAATGGCACTTTTATCATCTTTAGAACAATGACTACCGCTTCTCTTGTTTATCGTACTTCATGTATCTGATGTTGTTTGATAATAATAATAATAATAAAAACAATAATAATAGTAATAGTAATAATAATAATAATAATAATAATATTAACAATTATAATTATTATTATTATTATCATTATTATAATTATCACTCTTCGGAATTTATGTTAGAATAGGAACTTGTCTGTTTTGCAAAAAATAATATTAATAATAATAATTATACTACTACTACTACTACTACTACTACTACTACTACTACTACTACTACTACTACTACTACTACTACTACTACTACTACTACTACTACTACTACTACTACTACTACTACTACTACTAATAATACTACTAATACTACTACTACTAATACTACTACTACTACTACTACTACTACTACTACTACTACTACTACTACTAATAATAATAATAATAATAATAATAATAATAATAATAATAATAATAATAATAATAATAATAATAATAATAATAATAATAATAATTGTCATCAAACTCGATTTAGCAAATGCCTTCAATAGTCTACATCGCGACAAAATGCTTTTCTCATTGTCAGAATGGTGCCCTGAACTTTACGACTACTGCCATCTTTCGTACGCTGAGCCGTCTATCTTGAAGTATGGCAACTTCACTCTTCAATCGCAAGAAGGCCCGCAACAAGGAGATCCCCTAGGTCCTGTCTTGTTTTGCCTACCGCTTCAAGAAATTTTGTCTCATTTACGATCACCAATAGCATTCGGATATTTGGATGATCTCACTTTGGGAGGCACGCGTGAGGTAGTTTGTGAGGACGTGGTGGCTATCACGGAAGGATGCGCCCGCTTGGGTTTAATGGTCAATAACTCTAAATGTGAGGTAATTTCCAAAGACGCAGACATCACCCTGACAGAACCGGCTAACCAATTCAAGCGTGTACATCCATCTTCAGCAGAGCTGCTTGGCGCACCACTTGCCTCGCAAGAATCACTCACCAACACTCTAGACACTCTCGTTTCGAATTTGTCAAGAGCAATGGAAAAACTTGAGCAGATACCTAAGCAGGACGCACTCCTGATACTGCGGTGCTCAATAGGGGCTCCGAGGCTGCACGCCCTGCTGCGACCACCCTGACCTCATGAAATTCGACGAGGGGTTGCGAGCTGGGACTGAAAACATTCTTAATACCGCTCTATCGAGCGATCAATGGTCACTCGCTACCCTGCCAATCAGGTTGGGCGGTCTGGGAATAAGGAGAGCATCTTCGTTGGCACTTCCAGCATTTTTAGCCTCAGCCGCAAGATCTCAACTCACCCAATCGCTCATCCTCGCACTCACACAGGTTCCAGACGACTCTGTGATGGAAACATACAGAACCAGATGGCAACAGAGCTCCACGGAAACGACAGAATTCCCAGCTTCTGACAGCAAGCAGTCCTCATGGGACATACCTCTTTTATCAGCGGAATTATCAGAGATCACAACACGCGCTGCCGACTCGTATGATAAGGCAAGACTCAATGCGATTCAAGCTCCACATGCTTCGGACTGGCTCTTCGCCCTTCCACTGGCAGCCCAGGGTTTAAGACTCAGCGACGAGGAGATGAGGGTGGCAGTAGGCTTGAGACTTGGAGCGGTCATCTGCGCCCCACACGCTTGCACATGTGGCATAATGGTTTCGGCCAGAGGCTCGCATGGTTTGTCTTGCTCACTTGGCTTCGGCAGGCAAGCTAGACATTCCTCAGTGAACGAAATTGTGCTTCGCAATCTCATCAGAGCAGGTATTCCGTCGATCAGAGAGCCAGCTGGTCTCACCCGTATGGATGGGAAAAGACCAGATGGTCAAACCCTCATTCCATGGAAAAGTGGGCGTTCACTTATTTGGGATGTGACCATCGTCGATACGCTAGCACCATCCTACCTGGCTGAGACATCTAAAATGGCAGGCGGAGCTGCTGAAATAGCCGCTGCTAGGAAGAAACTTAAATACTCGGAACTGCAGACGAAATACAACTTCACTCCAGTTGCGATAGAAACGCTGGGGCCTATGGACGAAGAAGGCCTGGCCTTCATCACAGAACTCGGTCGACGATTGTCACGCATTACTGAAGACCCTCAGGAAACCTTCTTCCTGTTCCAGAAAATATCTGTAACAGTTCAGCGATTCAACGCCATCGCATGCCTGGGCTCGACGAGGCCGTAGTACTCTGTTTTTAGAGGAATATAACAATGATAATAATAATAATAATAATAATAATAATAATAATAATAATAATAATAATAATAATAATAATAATGTACAAATATAAAACAAGACTTGAACGTGACCTCCCATCCTCCATGCTTGGTCTAAATCAGACTGACATCGACGTATGTGTGGAAGAGTTGACGCGACGTTGGTGCGAAGCGAGCGGCATCACACCGCCAGACGAGAGTGTGGCCCACAAACAATCGCACTGGGACAGACCGCTCGTCATCAAGGTTGTAGAATCACTGTTCACCACCAACACTGATCCTTTCCACCAAGCACGCCTTAAAGCTGTCGCTGCGCCTCACAGCGGTGATTGGCTGTTTGCTCTCCCGATAACATCATGTGGTTTGCGGCTGGACGACGAAGCAGTGAGAATTGCGATCAGCCTGCGACTTGGGTTGGGCATATGCGAGCCACACGCATGTCCTTGTGGAATGGTAGTTACGGCGGATGGCTCACATGGTCTCTCTTGTGGTCTCGGTCCTGGTAGGATTGCCAGACACGCCGTTCTGAACGACCTGGTCAGCCGCAGCCTGACTCGTGCGGGCGTCCCTAACATCAAAGAGCCAACCGGATTACTGAGGTCAGACGGAAAGCGACCCGACGGAATTACTCTAATTCCATGGCGTGGAGGCCGCAGTCTACTGTGCGATGTCACAGTGACGGATACCGTGGCTCCATCTTATTTAAATTCAACGTCGGGCGCTGCGCCCGGAGCGGCGACTGAGCTGGCAGCCACCAGAAAGAACGCGAAGTACAGTGAACTGTCCCCAACCTATTTATTTGTGCCGCTGGCCTTCGAGACCTTGGGTCCAATCAACGAAAGCGGCCTTGATTTAATCAAAGATCTCGGAAGACGTCTTGCCCAATTATCTGGAGACTCTAGAGAAACTTGTTTTCTCTTCCAGCGCTTGTCGATTTCAATCCAGCGCTTTAATGCCGTGGCCATCCGCGGTTCTTTTGTCGAACCAGATTTTGTTGAATAACAGTGAAGACATAATAATAATAATAATAATAATAATAATAATAATAATAATAATAATAACGTTTAAGTGTTTAAGTGAATAAATGTGTGTGATAATAACAAAAAAAATTTAAAAAAAAGAAATAATAATAATAAAAATAATTATCTTTTTATTATTATTATTATTATTAATTAATACTTTAGATGAGTCGAAGCCAGAGGACATGCAACTATAGCTATAGCTTTTCTAGTTTTTTGTATTTCCTGTTATTGATATGTCTTCTTGAAGATATTAAAAGATTATAAAAATAAAAAAAAATATATATAAAATTTAAAAAAATAAAAATAATAATAATAATAGTAATAATAATAATAATAATAATAATAATATCCAGAGAAGATCTATTAATGGCACTTTTATCATCTTTAGAACAATGACTACCGCTTCTCTTGTTTATCGTACTTCATGTATCTGATGTTGTTTGATAATAATAATAATAATAAAAACAATAATAATAGTAATAGTAATAATAATAATAATAATAATAATATTAACAATTATAATTATTATTATTATTATTATCATTATTATAATTATCACTCTTCGGAATTTATGTTAGAATAGGAACTTGTCTGTTTTGCAAAAAATAATATTAATAATAATAATTATACTACTACTACTACTACTACTACTACTACTACTACTACTACTACTACTACTACTACTACTACTACTAATAATAATAATAATAATAATAATAATAATAATAATAATAATAATAATAATAATAATAATAATAATAATAATAATAATAATAATAATAATAATAATAATAATAATAATAATAATAATAATAATTGTCATCAAACTCGATTTAGCAAATGCCTTCAATAGTCTACATCGCGACAAAATGCTTTTCTCATTGTCAGAATGGTGCCCTGAACTTTACGACTACTGCCATCTTTCGTACGCTGAGCCGTCTATCTTGAAGTATGGCAACTTCACTCTTCAATCGCAAGAAGGCCCGCAACAAGGAGATCCCCTAGGTCCTGTCTTGTTTTGCCTACCGCTTCAAGAAATTTTGTCTCATTTACGATCACCAATAGCATTCGGATATTTGGATGATCTCACTTTGGGAGGCACGCGTGAGGTAGTTTGTGAGGACGTGGTGGCTATCACGGAAGGATGCGCCCGCTTGGGTTTAATGGTCAATAACTCTAAATGTGAGGTAATTTCCAAAGACGCAGACATCACCCTGACAGAACCGGCTAACCAATTCAAGCGTGTACATCCATCTTCAGCAGAGCTGCTTGGCGCACCACTTGCCTCGCAAGAATCACTCACCAACACTCTAGACACTCTCGTTTCGAATTTGTCAAGAGCAATGGAAAAACTTGAGCAGATACCTAAGCAGGACGCACTCCTGATACTGCGGTGCTCAATAGGGGCTCCGAGGCTGCACGCCCTGCTGCGACCACCCTGACCTCATGAAATTCGACGAGGGGTTGCGAGCTGGGACTGAAAACATTCTTAATACCGCTCTATCGAGCGATCAATGGTCACTCGCTACCCTGCCAATCAGGTTGGGCGGTCTGGGAATAAGGAGAGCATCTTCGTTGGCACTTCCAGCATTTTTAGCCTCAGCCGCAAGATCTCAACTCACCCAATCGCTCATCCTCGCACTCACACAGGTTCCAGACGACTCTGTGATGGAAACATACAGAACCAGATGGCAACAGAGCTCCACGGAAACGACAGAATTCCCAGCTTCTGACAGCAAGCAGTCCTCATGGGACATACCTCTTTTATCAGCGGAATTATCAGAGATCACAACACGCGCTGCCGACTCGTATGATAAGGCAAGACTCAATGCGATTCAAGCTCCACATGCTTCGGACTGGCTCTTCGCCCTTCCACTGGCAGCCCAGGGTTTAAGACTCAGCGACGAGGAGATGAGGGTGGCAGTAGGCTTGAGACTTGGAGCGGTCATCTGCGCCCCACACGCTTGCACATGTGGCATAATGGTTTCGGCCAGAGGCTCGCATGGTTTGTCTTGCTCACTTGGCTTCGGCAGGCAAGCTAGACATTCCTCAGTGAACGAAATTGTGCTTCGCAATCTCATCAGAGCAGGTATTCCGTCGATCAGAGAGCCAGCTGGTCTCACCCGTATGGATAGGAAAAGACCAGATGGTCAAACCCTCATTCCATGGAAAAGTGGGCGTTCACTTATTTGGGATGTGACCATCGTCGATACGCTAGCACCATCCTACCTGGCTGAGACATCTAAAATGGCAGGCGGAGCTGCTGAAATAGCCGCTGCTAGGAAGAAACTTAAATACTCGGAACTGCAGACGAAATACAACTTCACTCCAGTTGCGATAGAAACGCTGGGGCCTATGGACGAAGAAGGCCTGGCCTTCATCACAGAACTCGGTCGACGATTGTCACGCATTACTGAAGACCCTCAGGAAACCTTCTTCCTGTTCCAGAAAATATCTGTAACAGTTCAGCGATTCAACGCCATCGCATGCCTGGGCTCGACGAGGCCGTAGTACTCTGTTTTTAGAGGAATATAACAATGATAATAATAATAATAATAATAATAATAATAATAATAATAATAATAATAATAATAATAATAATAATAATAATAATAATAATAATAATAATAAAATAATAATAATAATAATAATAATAATAATAATAATAATAATAATAATAATAATACATTTGTTGCACATTATGCTAGCGTTTTGACAGCGGTTCAGTGTTTTTCAGGGACAGCCAGTTGTGTTTGCACTGCATGAATTGGAAATAAAAGATGATGTTATAAAAATAATAATAATAATAATTATAATAATAATAAAAATAATAATAATAATAAAATTAAAAAAAATAAAAAATATTAATAATAATAATAATAATAATAATAATAAAAATAAAAATAATAATAATAATAATAATAATAATAATAAAAATAATAATAATAATAATAATAAAATGTGTTTGTCAGGCATTCTCTGTTCATCACGCACAGCCAATTGATGTTGCACTGTTTGAAACGGAAATAAATGATTCTATAATAATAAAAATAATTTAAAAAAAAAATAATAATAACAATAATAATAATAATAATAATAACTTACGATAACATTGCCACTACTCCCCGAGCTGTGAATGACATTCAGCTGAGCGACTTTTCCATAATAATAATAATAATAATAATAATAATAATAATAATAATAATAATAATAATAATAATAATAATAATAATAATAATAATAATAATAATAATAATAATATTAATAATAATAATAATAATAATGATAATGATAATAATAATAATAATAATAATAATAATAATAATAATAATAATAATAATAATAATAATAATAATAATAATAATAATAATAATAATAATAATAATAATAATAATAATAATAATAATAATAATAATAATAATAATAATAATAATATTAATACGTCATCAGCGGACTTAGTAGGTCGTAAGTTTTGAACGTCCGGCTGTTTTGCTTAAATTACGCGGATTCCGGAGTCTTTCGAAAGGGATTTTTATACCATCGTTTTGCGTTACCTATCGTGATTCGGATTGTAATATTAACTACAGTTGATAAGCACAGATCGGTTAGAGCAATTCTCTTTTCTACCATATTAATAACGACGTCTTTTAAAATACCGCTGATGGCCGCCCGCCACGCTTACAGGCCTACAACGTCACAATCGTCAATGGCAACGCTCTCGTTGGTTGCAATGGCGGCGCTAACATATCAGTCGCTAACAGTCTATTCAAACCAAAAGGGTCGATGAATGTCACATTTTCACGAATGAGCCAAAAACAATGTAAGGGGCAGGGGGTTTGCGGGGTGTGTTTGTAGTCATTTAAGACACATGCCTCAGACGGAACTATCCACCGGCATGGTCCTCGTTCCGCCCCGTGTCCAGGATCTGACCAGCCTCCTGCGGACTGCCTCACAAAACCTAAGACGGCTATGTATACGCAGCCATCTTCCACCGCGAGCGGACAGATCGCTCTCTCACAGTTTATGATAACGGACGAAGCAGTTCCTTCAATCGCTTCGCGCCTCTTTCATCCTGTTTCAAATGATCATCTCATTAAAAGAATCCCAAAAGCTGCAAGACCATCCTGCGCTGCTCTATTGGGGGACCTAATTCAAGCAACCATACTTGAACCAAACTGCGTTGATAATTTCCTCGTATTTGGTAAAACTGTGCTTGCCAAACAAAGAAGAGGTGGGAGAAAACACAATATCACCAAGACGATTCTATCCCGTATTTCGGATTGGTGATTGAAGAGTCCAAACGACTCCACGAGTGATGGACCAGAACTAACGTCAGTTCGCAAATCAAAATCATCGAAATATGATCACACCAAATTTTTGTCGTCGACGGCATCTAACAAGCTCGAAAAAGGCAACTTCAAAGCAGCTATCCGTCTCATCTGCAGCGATGATAAGCCGGCGCTAGACACACCAGAAACTCTGGCCGCGCTTAAACGCAAGCATCCGTCAGCCCCGGTGGACAGGAGATCTCCATGCGATCCAGACAGCTCAGACCGCTTCATCGCGTTGCAGGTTTCCAATGAAGAAGTAACGAAGGCGATCTCGTCTTTTCCAGCGGGGTCAGCCGGTGGTCCAGATGGTATGACTCCACAGCACCTGAAGGATCTCGTGTCATTTGGAGTTGATAACAACATTGAGCAACATCTGTTCGACCCTGTCAACCTGCTGCTAAAGGGAGGTCTTCCGGAAGAAGCGAATGAGGTCATCTATGGGGAAAATCTTCTAGCCCTAAGCAAAAAGGACGGAGGCATTCGACCGATCGCGGTGGGATAAACATGGCGCCGCCTTGCAGCGAAGTGTGCTAATTCGTACGCCGTGACAAGGCTGTCTGAACTGCTTGTCCCCATTCAGCAGGGGTGGTAGGCATTACGGGAGGCGCCGAGGCAGGCGTTCATGCGACACGCCGATGGGTGACAACAATGCCCGAAGACAACGTCCTCGTAAAGCTGGATTTCACAAACGCGTTTAACACTCTGCGCAGGCATTATCTTCTAGAGGCAGTGGCTAGAGACATTCCAGAGCTCTACCGATTTGCTCACGCTGCCTACTCAAACCGTTCACTCTTACGTTATGGATCGAACACCATACGATCTGAAGAGGGGACACAGCAAGGCGATCCTTTGGATCCTCTGGAGTCCTGTCTCGTCTTACAACCGCTTTTGGTCAAACTGAGATCAAATCTGCGTGTTGGCTACCTGGATGACCTGACATTGGGTGGTAGCAGGGATACAGCGGCCGCCGATGTCCATCTGATTGAACAAGAATCGAGAAAATTATGTTTGATATTAAACCGCAGCAAATGCGAAATCGCCTACCACAGCTCCCAGACACCACTCGATGACCCGACATTTGAAGGCTTTACAATCATGGCCTTAGAGGAGATGACCTTGCTGGGTGCACCTCTAATGCCAGGTACAGCTGTGGAAATGGTCGTCGAATCAAAGGCCAATGATCTAGAGAGAGCAATCGCAAGACTAGCCATGCTTTACACACACGACTCTCTTGTTCTGCTAAAAAACCGCTTAAGCGTTCCAAAGCTGCTTTACAGCATGCGCACAGCTGTGGTCTGGGAGTTCGTTGTGCATCAACGCTGGCACTTTCCGCCTTTTTAGCCGCTAGCACAAGAGAACTACAGGCTTGCATCCTACCTACAGAGACAGCCGATGCACCATATGAACTTCCGGACTAGCGCTCAACGAATGGATAACTCTGACAGGTGCAGATCCACCAACTGGAGAAGCATCTCACAGCCAGAAGGAATGGGATTGCCGTGTTACAGAAAAGATTTGGACGGGTCTCCTTGAGTCTACCAGCGTCCCATGCGACCGTGCTCGGCTGCTAGCCTCGTGAGCCCCTAATTCTGGAGACTGGATGCTTGCTCCATCTGTGACTGCTCTGGGCCTGCGCCTCTCATACGAAGAAATACGATTTGCAGTCGGCGTGAGGCTGGGTACCCCTCTGTGTCAACCTCATTTCTGTCGCCACTGCCGAGAGAGCGTCGACGCAAGAGGGCTGCATGGACTGGTGTGCAGAGGAGGGAGTGGAAAACATCAAAGACACGGCATGATTAATGACGTCATCTGGAGAGCCCTCTGCAGAGCGAAAGTCCCTGCTCACAAAGAACCGCTCGGTCTACTCAGAGAAGACGGAAAGCGCCCAGATGGCGTAACTCTCATTCCGTGGTCACGTGGACAATGTCTGGCATGGCAATCTGGCAATCTATCAAATGGTTGTTTACCTGTAATACCAGGATAGATTACCACACTTTTGTGACAGTGCCCGACATCTTCCACATACATCCTTCGTAGCTGTCGTAGCCGCCGAACGAGCAGCGACTTCCAAGTCGATCAAATATACCACCATCACAAAACCCACGCTTTTGTGGCCGTCGCCCTGGAGACCGGTGGAGCTTGGTGTTCTGAAGGACAACAATTCATTTCCGAGTTGGGGAGACGAATATCTACCGCAACCCACGACCCAGTGGAGACATCTTATCTGTTCCAGCGGATCTCGGTGGCTCTACAACGAGGGAATGCCATCTGCCTCTACGGAACATTGCCACTGCTCCCCGAGCTGTGAATCCTTCTTGACACTCATCATAATAATAATAATAATCAGAATAGGCCATCAACTGAAGACAGGTTTGGAGAAAATCATCAACAACGAATTGAGCGACATGCAGTGGTTGCAGGCTTCGCTCCCGATCAGAGATGGAGGCCTTGGGATCAGGCGGATATCGATGCTGGCATCATCAGCCTATTTGGCGTCAGCTGCGTCGACCGCCGGACTCGTGGGTGCCATCCTGGTCGCGGTGGAGTGGAGCGATGCATACCGGGAGGAGATGATGGAGGCTCGAAAAGACTCGCTTCCCACAGTGATGGATCCGATCCCGACAGAACAGAAGACCTGGGATCGACCGCTTATCGACAGTGACAAGATGAAGATTTTGACCGGACGCGATGATCCACTCAGCCAAGCAAGACTTCGTGCATTGTCAGCTGCACACGCTGGAGACTGGCTCGGGACGATCCCTTTGACGGCATGCGGACTGGGGTTGAGCAATGAGGCGGTTAGGGTTGCTGTAGGATTCCGCCTTGGTCTGACCCTTTGTGCATCACATGGGTGCCAGTGTGGCGAGATCACAGATCCAGGTGGTCATCATGGACTGGTCTGCAAAAGGTCGATGGGAAGGGCAGCGCGACACGCTGCGCTAAATGACATCATCTGGAGAGCTCTGTCGAAGGCGGATATTCCTAGTTCGAAAGAACCGTCAGGACTGAGCCGCACCGATAGAAAGAGACCAGACGGAGCCACATTGGTCCCATGGACAAGAGGCAGGTTCATTGCATGGGATGCAACAGCAATCCACACGTGCGCGACGTCGTACCTTCATTTGACGTCGACAGTAACGGGTGGTGCGGCGGAGCAAGCTGCTGAACGGAAAACATCAAGTACACTTCCCTCCCAGCTACGCACGAATTCATCCCGGTGGCCATCGAATCACTTGGCCCTATCAACCGGACAGGACTAGAATTTCTCCAGGAGTTGGGCCGACGCATGACTGAGGCAACGGGCGACCATAGAGAAACCACGCACCTTTTCCAGCGTTTGTCAATTTGCACACAACGATTTAACGCAGTGACATTTAGAGGCACTTTTGAGCACTACGTTGGAGACGAGAACCTATAACCTGATTTTATTTTTTTTACAATTTTAGCCTGCTACCTCGGGCGCAAAAAAATCAGAATAGTAATAATAATAATAATAATAATAATAATAATAATAATAATAATAATAATAATAATAATAATAATAATAACAAGTAATATAGCAATATTATTACTTAGTGGAATAGACAAATAGGGCCATTCCGGACTGGTTTTATAGCATTAGTTAGGCGATAAGTCCCTGAGGGATCCTAAATATCTCGGGGCAAATAAAAATAAAATAAAAAAAATAAATAATAATATTAATAAAAATAGCTAAAATAACAATAATAATAATAATGATAACAACAATAATAATAATATAATAAGAATAATAATAATAATAATAATAAACTCGTAGGTTTATCACAAACATGGATTACGACAACATCGTTGTGAAACTCGATTTATCAAATGCCTTCAATAGCCTCTACCGAGACCGCATGCTGGCGTCTGTGATCGAGATCTTACCCGACCTGGCTCCATACTGTTTCCAATCCTATGCCAAAGAATCAACATTAAAATTCGGCGGCTACACGGTTCAATCTCGGGTGGGGCCTGAGCAAAGCGATCCGCTGGGTCCCTTGCTTTTCTGCCTGCCTCTGCAACCTATACTTCTTCAGTTGGTCTCACCCCTATCATTCGGATGGTAAACGGACATTATCCCCCCTGGACACTATCCCCCCCGGACACTATCCCCCCCGGACATTATCCCCCCCGGACATTATCCCCCCCCGGTTTTTCGTAGGACATTATCCCCCCCGGACATTATCCCCCCTTCATGTACAAATCAGGGTAAGCGTCGTGAGGGTCGGTTAGGGTCAGGGTAAGCGTCGTGAGGGTCGGTTAGGGTCAGTGTAAGTGTCGTGAGGGTCGGTTAGGGTCAGGGTAAGCGTCGTGAGGGTCGGTTAGGGTCAGTGTGAGGGTCGGTTAGGGTCAGTGTAAGTGTTGTGAGGGTCGGTTAGGGTCAGGGTAAGCGTCGTGAGGGTCGGTTAGGGTCAGTGTGAGGGTCGGTTAGGGTCAGTGTAAGTGTTGTGAGGGTCGGTTAGGGTCAGGGTAAGCGTCGTGAGGGTCGGTTAGGGTCAGTGTGAGGGTCGGTTAGGGTCAGTGTAAGTGTCGTGAGGGTCGGTTAGGGTTAGTGTTATTGTTAGTGTCGTTATTAGATGAATGAACGAATTGGAATCGTATACAGTCAGTAGTCCCACAAAAGTTTGTTAACGTGATTTGAACTTCGTAGACTTATTAGCGTCAATCATTTTTGGGTAAAAGACTGGGGGGGATAATGTCCTACTTCGGGAGGGATAATGTCCGGGGGGGGATAATGTCCGGGGGGGATAGTGTCCGGGGGGGATAATGTCCAGGGGGGATAATGTCCTACAACCCATTCGGATACCTAGGCGGGAAAGCGGAAACGGTCGCAGCCGATGTTGACTTCATTGAGAGAACGTTCTCCACTATGGGCCTGACACTTAATCGTTCCAAATGCGAGGTGATAGCACGTAACAATAACAACACAGGATACGACTCATTGAGAGAGTTCAAACTAATTGATGTGAATGAAGCCCAGCTACTCGGGGCCCCACTCTCATCGGGAAACGCACTGCAGCAATATATTGAGAGTAGAACCAAAGAACTTGTGGAGAGTCTGAACAAATTAACTCTCCTAGCCAGGCAGGACGCACTCCTGATTTTGAGAAGTTCGCTCGGTACCCATAAAATGATTTACACTATCCGATGCCATCCAAGCGACAAACATCCCGAATTGGAGACCTACGACACCAAACTACACCAAGGTTTAGAAAATATTTTGAACATTTCTTTAAACGATAATCAATGGGCACAAGCCTCGTTGCCCATGAAGAAGGGTGGTCTGGGGATTCGGAGAGCGTCTTCGCTAGCACTTACAGCCTTTCTGGCTTAAGCTGCAAGCACTCTCTCTCTCTCCAGACTCTCATTCTCAGTTCAATTAATCTCGAACCGGACTCACACTTTCAAACCATGAAGACCGAGTGGCGTTAAAAAGACAGAATTTGATGAAGCAGGAATCTTGCCAACAAATCAGCAAGCATCATGGGACAAACCATTGTTGGAGAAAACTGCAAAGTCACTGATTGAAAATAAAGTCGATGTATATAACATCGCACGACTAAAAGCAGTCTCATCGCCTCACGCTAGCGACTGGCTCCATGCGTTACCAATAACTGCATGTGGTCTACGACTGGACAACGAGGATGTTCGAGTGGCCGTCGGTTTGCGACTTGGGGCCGCAATATGTGAATCCCACACTTGCGCCTGCGGAGCTCAAATCGGCGCCAGCGGCAGCCACGGCCTGTCATGCTCTCTCGGCTTCGGTCGAATAGTTCGACACAGCACAATCAACGACATTATACACCGCTCCCTTTCAAAAGCAGGAATCCCGTCCATTAAACTTCTACTTCGAACGGATGGTAGACGACCAGACGGCCTTACCATGATTCCACGGCGTGCGGGTCGTCATCTTGTGTGGGATGCGACAGTTGTAGACACTCTGGCACCATCATATATCCAGGCCACGGCATCGACGGCGGGCGCGGCAGCCGAGATTGCAACGGAAAGGAAAAACACTAAATACGCCGCTCTTGCAAACACCCACTTTTTTGTCCCTCTTGCCCTTGAGACTATAGGTCCCATTTGTACTATTGGTCTCGACTTTTTATCAGATTTAGGCCGCATTCTATCATTGTCTCAGATCTCAGAGAGACCTGCTTTTTGCTGCAACGCCTCTCTATTACTGTTCAGCGCTTCAACTCGGTGGCCTTTCGATGCACTTTGGCTGAGTCGAAGCCAAAGGACATGCAACTATAGCTATAGCTTTTCTAGTTTTTTGTATTTCCTGTTATTGATATGTTTTCCTGAAGATATTAAAAGATAATAGTAATAAAAATAAAAATAATAATATCAATAATAATAATGTCAAGACTAACCATGATAACCCGTCAGGACGCCCTGCTGATTCTCAGACACTCACTTGGCACTCCTAAATTAATCTACACGCTGAGATGTTCTCCATGCGCCAATCATCCGGTTTTAGAAACTTATGATAAAATCCTAAGGAAGGGTTTACAACGCATCCTGAACATTGACTTCACTGACAGGCAGTGGCAACAAGCTACCCTACCCACCAGCTTGGGCGGACTGGGCATTCGAAGGGCGTCATCGCTGGCACTTCCCGCTTTTCTAGCGTCGGCCGCAGGCACCTCCGAGCTCCAGTCCAACATCCTTAGAGTGCTAGACAGTCAACCTGACATACACTACACGAACCTGTCA
Source organism: Lumbricus rubellus (assembly GCA_945859605.1). Lineage (NCBI taxonomy): Eukaryota > Metazoa > Annelida > Clitellata > Crassiclitellata > Lumbricidae > Lumbricus > Lumbricus rubellus. The sequence continues at coordinate 19,189,149 of OX243811.1, read as the reverse complement.
TCGCTCTGGGAATCAACTACCGGATTGTCACTGACGGAGGTCTTTCCTTCGAATGTGCAAGCGAAATGGGACACGCCGATTCTGCATAAAGATCTATCGGAACTTCTCTCCACCACAGAGCCGAGTGATCAGGCGCGCCTGAAAGCCGTGTCCTTTCAACACGCTAGCGACTGGCTACACTGTCTACCGATTACCTCATGTGGCCTTAGACTCAGCGATGAGGCCATCAGAGTGGCGGTTGGGTTTCGTCTTGGAGCCAACATTTGCCAACCTCACGACTGCGCTTGTGGCTCGCTGGTCACTGCTAGAGGCACGCACGGCCTTTCATGCACTCTGGGGTTTGGTCGCGTGGCCCGACATGCAGCAATCAATGACTTGATTCATCGCAGCCTCATCAGAGCCGGCTTTCCAGCGGTCAAAGAACCACGGGGTATGCTACGCTCGGACGGAAGAAGACCGGACGGTACCACCCTTATTCCTTGGAAAGCGGGCCGATGTCTCGTATGGGATGCCACAGTGGTCGACACCCTTGCGCCCTCCTATCTGCAGGCAACGGCTGTCACTGCAGGAGCAGCAGCTGAAATAGCAGACAGTAGAAAGGAACAAAAATATCTGTCAATTACAGCCACACATGACTTCATTCCGCTGGCCCTGGAGACTCTAGGTCCCTTCAATTCTCGAGGTATAGATTTGTTAACTGATTTAGGTCGTCACTTGTCACAGGCGTCGGACGATCAAAGGGAGACGTCGTTTCTGTTCCAACGTCTTTCAATTACTATTCAGCGCTTTAACGCTGTAGCTTTCACGGGCTCTTTCGTTAATCTGACGCCCGATTTGGAACAGGGTTAACATTTCATATAACAATAGCATGACGGTAACAATAATAATAATAATAATAATAATAATAATAATAATAATAAGAATAATAATAATAATAATAATACTAATAATAATACTAATAATACTAATACTAATACTAATAATAATAATAATAATAATAATAATAATAATAATAATAATAATAATAATAATAATAATAATATTATTATTATTATTATTATTATTATTATTATTATTATTATTATTATTATTATTATTATACTATCAATATCAACATCAAACAATAACCGGAGATATAAATAATGTTGATCTGGAACGGCTCACTCGATAGTGCGCATATGCATGTCTGGTTGGGCAAAAGTGCCTCGGAATGAAATAGCATTAAAGCGTTGGATGGTGGCAGAAAGGCGTTGAAAAAGGTAAGATGTCTCTCTAATATCTCCAGAGATTAGTGTTAGACGTTTTCCAAGGTCCTTAATAAAATGAAGTCCATTGTTGTTAATTGGGCCCAGGGTCTCCATGGCCACGGGGACAAAGTGGTGGTTGGCCAACAGGTGGTCGTACTTGACAGTTTTTCTCGTGTCCGCCAATTCAGCTGCAGCCCCCGCCGTTGCAGCCGAGGCATGTAGGTAGGAAGGAGCAACCGTGTCTATTACGGTGGCATCCCACACGAGGCTGCGTCCTCCTCGCCACGGAATCAAAGTCATCCCGTCGGGTCTTTTTCCATCAGTGCGTGAGAGACCGGGTGGTTCCTTGATGTTCGGCATTCCAGCTTGTGTAAGACTTCGGCTTATGATGTCGTTTAGATTTGCGTGTCTGGCTATTCGTCCCGGGCCTAGGCTACATGATAGACCATGCGAACCCTCTGCAGTGACATTCATCCCACAAGGGCACGTGTGGGGCTCGCAGGTCATCGTTCCCAATCTCAGACCCACTGCCACTCTGATTGTCTCGTCATCCATTCGTAATCCACATGATGAGAGCGGGAGTGCGAATAGCCAGTCTCCAGCGTGAGGCGCCGCTGTTGCTTTCAGCCTTGCTTGATGGTATTCGTCGTTGCATCCTTCTATCAGTGAGTCCTTCATCTTCTCTATAAGTGGACCGTCCCAACATGCTTGTTTATATGCTGCCTGGTTGTCTGGTCGTGTTGTTTGACTTTCTACCAACCATAGTTGCAGCATACGTTCCTCCTGCTCGTCCTGGTCTGGTCGAACATGGCCCAGCATAGATGACTGGAGAGCGCGGGTGCTCGCAGCGGAAGCCAAGAAGGCGGGTAGTGCAAGCGAGGCGGCCCGACGTATGCCCAGTCCTCCCATCTTAACTGGTAGAGAAGCTTGGTGCCATTGAGTGTCATTCAAGCTGATGTTTAGAATTGACGAAAGTCCTCTTCTCTGTATTCCATCATACTTTTCCAGCAGCGGGTGTTCATAGCAAGGGAAACATCTCAGCATGTGCAGCACTTTTTGAGAGCATAGGGCGTTTCTTAACAGGACCAGCGCATCATGTTTTGCGATGTTTTCCAGTCTTGAGACTGCAAGTGCCAGCTCGGAGCATCGAAATTCCAGGCATGTTGTTAAGGCATTATCCGGTGATAGAGGCGCTCCCAGCAGACAGGCATCTTCCACGGCTACTGGGCTGAACTGATGCAGAGCCGGATGTTTCCTCCATTCGTCCGATCGTGAAATCACCTCACACTTTTCACGGTTGAGTTCAAGGCCCATGAGGCCGCATTGACGCTCTATCTCTCTCACGTCATCCGCTACCACGGCCGCATTTCCTCCCAATGTTAAATCGTCCAGGTAACCTAACGTTAGAACTGAGGACAGGTTCAGCAGGATTGGCTGCAGCGGTATGCAGAACAGCAATGGTCCTAGTGGGTCACCCTGTTGGGGACCGACTTGTGAGAGCAGTGTGTATTTTCCGAACTGCAGTATTGTGGCTTCGGCGTATGCGAGGCGGCTGTATGGTGTCAGCTCTGGCGCGATCTCGTCCAATGCCAGAAGCATGCGATCTCTATGCAGGCTGTTGAATGCATTTTTGAAATCCAGTTTTACCATGATTGAGTCGCTGGGCATTTCCGTTAGGAATCTCCTCGCCGCGTGGCATGCCGCTTCCGCCCCTCCTGGCACTCCCACTCCGACCTGGCGCGGTGCGAGGTATGTGGCTGCTTTTTCAACGGTGCTGGAGTTGGCGCTCTTAGATGTTAGTCGGCGCCAGTAGTAGCCGATCACTATCGGACGCAGGCCTCCAGTCTTCTTCCGCAGTGCGATGAGCGTTCCGCCGAACAAGATCGGTCTGATCTGCGCTGGACAGACTCCTGCCAGGAGGAGGTTGACCAGCCCTGTGATGGCTTCCACGAGTCCCTTTCCAATATCGGAACAAGTCACCAGATCAATCAGGTGCTGTGGTCGAATGCCGTCCGGTCCACCTGAAGAGCCAGCCGGAAAGGATCGTATGTGTCCCCTCATCTGCTCCTCACTGATCTGTAAGGACGCCAATCGAGGCGTTGGTGTGATGACAGGTCGGTCGTTAGGAGGCTCAGGATGCTTCGATCGTAATTCCTCCAGCGTCTCTTGGTTCGCGTTTGCCGGTTTGTCGCTCGAGCATAGAATTCTTACTGCAGCTCTAATGTTGCCGTCTTCCAATTTGGATGCTACAGCTGCTGCCATTGTCTGCTCGTCGCTTAGGTCGGCCTTACGTCTGTAGCTGTTGTTCGTGAAGTCCTGTGCAGTGATCTCTGCCCACTTGCGTGGCCAGTCTGCGAGAAAGCTGTTAACCCTGGTTTTGATTGTCGTTGTCAAATTGTGGCGCTTGCCTCCTCTCTTCGGTTGCTCCAGAATTCCGGCGCCGAATGTCAACATCATGTGCCAGTGTGAAGGATTGTCTGGATCGATGAGGATTTTGTTGATGATTGTCGTTAGAAGCCGACCCACGCTCGGTCTGGCGCCTTTTGGGATGCGTTTCAAGATTCTGTGTCGCATCGTCGGGTGAGGGTTCGTGTTCTCGATGGTTTCATCCCCTCCGGCTTCTTCAACTGATGCTTGTCCACTGGTTCCCATCCCTGTTGACGTCGATTCAGCATCATCCGTCAAACGGCGTTCGTTTGCCTCTTGAGTCACATCCTGGCTGCAGCTCGCTCCGAGAGGTAGTCTATGCGACCCTGGACATGGCTGAGTACGAGGGCCGTGAAGATGAATCTTCCCGTCTTTGTTATGAATCAGTCTTACCGATCTGCATACACTGCATACGCCTTTAGCTTTTTGCGACGCACGAACGGGCGACGTCATATAATCCGCCAACGGACGACGATGCGTTGTCATGGCAACGTTTATGACATAGCGTAGCCGTTAAGCTGATGCAGATCGTAACGTTATATTCCACGTTTAAGTTGTATAGATCATGAAATTTTACTTTATAATGTTGAAAAAACCTGATTTTGATTCAAGAAAATGTGTAGATATAATTGATCCTGGTGTCAATAGAAATCCAAAGATATAAAAATCAAGACGTAACGAGCTCGCGTTAATCCAAAACGCTTCAAAATACTCGGAGAGAATAAACCATCGACTGACTCGACTGACTCGCTGCGTTACCTATTATTATTATTATTATTATTATTATTATTATTATTATTATTATTATTATTATTATTATTATTATTATTATTATTATAGAACCATATGCATTTAAACAACAAAATCGCCGTTTGACGGATAATGTTGAATCGACGTCAACAGAGATGGGAACCAGTGGACAAGCATCTGTTGAAGGAGCCGATGAGGGTGAAACCATCGATTACATGACCCCTCACCCGACGATGCGACACAGAATCTTGAAACGCATCCCAAAAGGCGCCAGACCGAGCGTGGGTCGGCTTCTAACGACAATCATCAACAAAATTCGCATCGATCCAGACAATCCATCACACTGGCACATGATGTTGACCTTCGGCGCCGGGATTCTGGAGCAACCGAAAAGAGGAGGCAAGCGCCACAATTTGACGACGACTATCAAAACCAGGGTAACGGCTTCGTCGCGGATTGGCCACGCAAGTGGGCAGAGATCACTGCACTGGACTTCACGAACAACAGCTACAGACGTAAGGCGAACCTAAGCGACGAGCAGACAATGGCAGCAGCTGTAGCATCCAAATTGGAAGACGGTAACATTAGAACTGCAGTAAGAATTCTATGCTCGAGCGACAAACCGGCAAACGTGGACCAAGAGACGCTGGAGGAATTAAGATCGAAGCATCCAGATGCTCCAAACGACCGACCTATCATCACACCAGCGCCCCGATTGGCGCCCTTACAGATCAGTGAGGAGCAGATGAGGGGACACATACGATCCTTTCCGGCTGGCTCTTCAGGTGGACCGGACGGCATTCGACCACAGCACCTGATTGATCTGGAGACTTGTTCCGATATTGGAAAGGGACTCGTGGAAGCCATCACAGGGCTGGTCAACCTCCTCCTGACAGGAGTCTGGCCAGCGCAGATCAGACCGATCTTGTTCGGCGGAACGCTCATCGCACTGCGGAAGAAGACTGGAGGCCTGCGTCCGATAGTGCTCGGCTACTACTGGCGCCGACTATCATCTAAGAGCGCCAACTCCAACACGATTCAAAAAGCAGCCACATACCTCACACCGCGCCAGGTCGGAGTGGGAGTGCCAGGAGGGGCGGAAGCGGCATGCCACGCGGCGAGGAGATTCTTAACGGAAAATCCCAGCGACTCAATCATTGTAAAACTCGATTTCAAAAATGCTTTCAACAGCCTGCATAGAGATCGCATGCTTCTGGCATTGGACGAGATCGCGCCAGAGCTGACACCATACAGCCGCCTCGCATACGCCGAAGCCACAATACTGCAGTTCGGAAAATACACCCTGCTCTCACAAGTCGGTCCCCAACAGGGTGACCCACTAGGACCATTGCTGTTCTGCATACCGCTGCAGCCAATCCTGCTGAACCTGTCCTCAGTTCTAACGTTAGGTTATCTGGACGATTTAACATTGGGAGGAAATGCGGCCGTGGTAGCGGATGACGTGAGAGAGATAGAGCGTCAATGCGGCCTCATGGGCCTTGAACTCAACCGTGAAAAGTGTGAGGTGATTTCAATATCGGACGAATGGAGGAAACATCCGGCTCTGCATCAGTTCAGCCCAGTAGCCGTGGAAGATGCCTGTCTGCTGGGAGCGCCTCTATCACCGGCTAATGCCTTAACAACATGCCTGGAATTTCGATGCTCCGAGCTGGCACTTGCAGTCTCAAGACTGGAAAACATCGCAAAACATGATGCGCTGGTACTGTTAAGAAACGCCCTATGCTCTCAAAAAGTGCTGCACATGCTGAGATGTTTCCCCTGCTATGAACACCCGCTGCTGGAAAAGTATGATGGAATACAGAGAAGAGGACTTTCGTCAATTCTAAACATCAGCCTGAATGACACTCAATGGCACCAAGCTTCTCTACCAGTTAAGATGGGAGGACTGGGCATACGTCGGGCCGCCTCGCTTGCACTACCCGCCTTCTTGGCTTCCGCTGCGAGCACCCGCGCTCTCCAGTCATCTATGCTGGGCCATGTTCGACCAGACCAGGACGAGCAGGAGGAACGTATGCTGCAACTATGGTTGGTAGAAAGTCAAACAACACGACCAGACAACCAGGCAGCATATAAACAAGCATGTTGGGACGGTCCACTTATAGAGAAGATGAAGGACTCACTGATAGAAGGATGCAACGACGAATACCATCAAGCAAGGCTGAAAGCAACAGCGGCGCCTCACGCTGGAGACTGGCTATTCGCACTCCCGCTCTCATCATGTGGATTACGAATGGATGACGAGACAATCAGAGTGGCAGTGGGTCTGAGATTGGGAACGATGACCTGCGAGCCCCACACGTGCCCTTGTGGGATGAATGTCACTGCAGAGGGTTCGCATGGTCTATCATGTAGCCTAGGCCCGGGACGAATAGCCAGACACGCAAATCTAAACGACATCATAAGCCGAAGTCTTACACAAGCTGGAATGCCGAACATCAAGGAACCACCCGGTCTCTCACGCACTGATGGAAAAAGACCCGACGGGATGACTTTGATTCCGTGGCGAGGAGGACGCAGCCTCGTGTGGGATGCCACCGTAATAGACACGGTTGCTCCTTCCTACCTACATGCCTCGGCTGCAACGGCGGGGGCTGCAGCTGAATTGGCGGACACGAGAAAAACTGTCAAGTACGACCACCTGTTGGCCAACCACCACTTTGTCCCCGTGGCCATGGAGACCCTGGGCCCAATTAACAACAATGGACTTGATTTTATTAAGGACCTTGGAAAACGTCTAACACTAATCTCTGGAGATATTAGAGAGACATCTTACCTTTTTCAACGCCTTTCTGCCACCATCCAACGCTTTAATGCTATTTCTTTCCGAGGCACTTTTGTCCAACCAGACATGCATATGCGCACTATCGAGTGAGCCGTTCCAGATCACCATTATTTATATCTCCGGTTATTGTTTGATGTTGATATTGATAGTTTAATAAATATTATGTTATAATAATAATAATAATAATAATAATAATAATAATAATAATAATAATAATAATAATAATAATAATAATAATAATAATAATAATAATAATAATAATAATAATAATAATAATAATAATAATAATAATAATAATAATAATAATAATAATAATAATAATAATAATAATAATAATAATAATAATAATAATAATAATAATAATAATAATAATAATAATAATAATAATAATAATAATAATAATAATAATAATAATAATAATAATAATAATAATAATAATAATAATAATAATAATAATAATAATAATAATAATAATAATAATAATAATAATAATAATAATAATAATAATAATAATAATAATAACATAACATCGCGCGTCTAAAAGCAGTCTTATCGCTTCACGCTAGCGACTGGCTCCATGCTTTACCAATAACTGCATGTGGACTACGACTTGACGACGAGGACGTTCGAGTGGCCGTCGGATTGCGACTTGGAGCCGCAATATGTGAACCTCACACTTGCGCCTGCGGAGCCCAAATTGACGCCAGAGGCAGCCACGGCCTGTCTTGCTCTCTCGGCTTCGGACGGATTGCTAGGCATAACACCATGAACGACATTGTATACCGCTCCCTTTCAAAAGCAGGAATTCCATCCATTAATTAAAGAACCTCCAGGTCTATTACGCACGGATGGCAGAAGACCAGACGGTCTGACCATGATTCCATGGCGTACGGGTCGCCATCTTGTGTGGGATGTGACTGTAGTCGACACCCTTGCACCTTCATACATCCAGGCCACGGCATCGACGGCGGGCGCGGCAGCCGAGATTGCAACAGATAGAAAAAACAGCAAATACGTCGCCCTTCTGAACACACATTTATTTGTCCCTTTAGCCCTTGAAACCTTAGGTCCAATTTGCTCTGACGGTCTAAACTTTTTGTCAGATTTAGGCCGCATGCTTACTGTTTCATCTGGTGAACTGAGAGAGACCTGTTTTCTGTTACAACGACTCTCTGTAACTGTTCAACGCTTCAATTCGGTGGCCTTTCGCAGCGGAAAACGCAGGTGCAGCATCGGAGAAAGCAGCTCGAAATAAGACCAGTAAATATGTTGTCATCTCACAGTCGCATCACTTCATTCCTGTGGCCATCGAAACCGGAGGAAGTTGGCACTCCGAGTCCCTGGAATTCGTTCAAGAGTTGGGAAGCAGAATTTCGATGTCGACCGGTGACCAGAGAGAGTCCAACCATCTGCTCCAGCACATTTCAGTCGCGCTCCAAATAGGAAATTCGTTGTCTGTGTTGGGCACGACAGAACTTATCGGCCAAGACACTGAGAGGCCAAGGACGATTGAAACGATTATTTACTCGTCTGTACATGATTGTGTCAGTTTTTGAAGAAATAAATGTGTAATAAAAATAATAATAATAATAATAATAATAATAATAATAATAATAATAATAATAATAATAATAATAATAATAATAATAATAATAATAATAATAAGCATAATTTTTTGAAATCCCGAGGGATCCTAGGTACCTCGGGTAAAAAAAAAAAAAAAAAAATAAAAAAAAAAAATAAAAAAAAAAAAAAAAAATAATAATAATAATAATAATAATAATCTGACACCTGAGGGATCATAGATACCTCGGGTAAAAAAAATTATATTAATAATAATAACAAATATGACGTCATCAGCGAAAAATCTTAGGATTTGCTATATTACTTACATTCGGCGGATTATGGAATCGTTAATTTTGGATTTTAACACCGTCTTGTTGCGGAGCGTCTCGTGACACGGAAGGTCTGATTAATTGCAGCTGATTCACTGGGACCTTGACACAATAATGGTTAGAGAATCGCTCTTTTCAATCTTAGCGTAACTGACAACAGCGCCATTACAATTTATCGCTGATCAACGTTCCGCCATGTTTAAAGGATAACGACGTCACAATTACTTTGTTGTCAATGGCAACGCACCGCTGGCTGTAATGGCCGCGCAAACTGTAAACAATCTTATTTGAATCGTGACGTTAATTATCACACTTTACCAAATGACTCAAAAACCTTGCAAGGGGCAGAGGATTTGCGGCGTGTGTTGGTCGTCGTTTAAGACGCATGCCTCTGACGGAACCATTCACCGACACGGTCCTCGTTCCGCTCCGTGCCCAGGCTCTGACCAACCTTCTGCTGACTGCCTAACAAAACCTACGGCGCCGTCTCAGTCACCTTGCACCGCGAGCGGACAGGCAGATCTCTCACAGGCGCAGCTCGTCGTGTGAGGATTATCTTGTCGTATGTCCATTTTTTCAAAATCGAGTTTAGACTTGATCTGTAAAGGCTGACATATTATCTTCCTTCGGTTTGAATAACTAAGCGATACGACAACTCATTTTAAAGATATTCAATAAAAACTACTTGTCGTATGTCCTGTGAACAGGAATATTTTGTCGCATCTCCTTACAGCATGCACGTTGTTGTAACTGTTGAAGAAATTTGTCCTGACAATTTCAGGATTAAGTTGTCGTTACGGAGATACGGCAATGTAACTTTGGAAAGGTGTAAGTGTTCGCATCGTATGTCCTGAGAAAGCTGATCATTGATTGGACGCAGGAGATACAACAATGTAACCCGGATCGCATGGCTGGATTATAATTTATAGTGTCGTATATCCAGACTATTTGTTATCTTTGTATCAAGGTTTTTAAATACGGAAACAAGACTTAGTCAAAAATTTCAGCGTTACTTTGGTGCTGCCGAACTAATAAATTCATTTAAATCGCTTTCTTCATAAAAATATGATTGCAAGAGTTATGTCTTGTTATAAGCTTACAGGTATTCTACCAAAAGTCCCTTTACAGTACAGAAATTAGTAAGAATTAGTTTTTTAAAACTCACTTGCGGGCGATGATGCCGTAAGACAAAATGGATGTGATCGCCATGGTAGCATTATTTACACTCCAATTTAACTTTAGCCTACTTTTATTACTGTATGCTACATTTCCAGCAAAGTTCGGTGACTATAATTAATTAATGCAAATTATCGGTTGGCATGATTGTTAATTAGGCCTAAACCGGACAATAACGTGACTGGTTTTTATGGTTTTGATGCCGCAATGACCCTGTTTTGTTTCAGTTTATTCTGTTGAACTTATAACGATGGAGGTCGGTTCACGTCCTAGGCGTTCCAAAAAGAAACCAAAATTATGGTTAGAGTACAGCAGTAGCAGTGACTGTAATGCACTGACAAAAGCGAAACGAAGTTCTAGAAATTGTAGAATTAAATTAGGTCCAGAAGCCGAGAAGAGCATTGAAACTGAAGAACAATTGGACCCACAAGTTGAGCAGAGCATTGAAAATGAAGAACAATTAGATACACAAGTTAAGCAGAGCATTGAAACTGAAGAACAATTAGATACACAAGTTGAGCAGAGCATTGAAACTGAAGAACAATTAGATACACAAGTTGAGAAGAGCATTGAAACGGAAGAACAATTAGATACACAAGTTAAGCAGAGGATTGAAACTGAAGAACAATTAGATACACAAGTTGAGAAGAGCATTGAAACTGAAGAACAATTAGATACACAAGCTGAGCAGAGCATTAAAACTGAAGAACAATTAGATACATGTACACAAGTTGAGCAGAGCATTGAAACTGAAGAACAATTAGATACACAAGTTGAGCAGAGCATTGAAACTGAAGAACAATCAGATACATGTACACAAGTTGAGCAGAGCATTGAAACTGAAGAACAATTAGATACATGTACACAAGTTGAGCAGAGCATTGAAAATGAAGAACAATTAGATACACAAGTTGAGAAGAGCATTGAAACTGAAGAACAATTAGATACACAAGTTGAGCAGAGCATTGAAAATGAAGAACAATTAGATACACAAGTTAAGCAGAGCATTGAAACTGAAGAACAATTAGATACACAAGTTGAGCAGAGCATTGAAACTGAAGAACAATTAGATACACAAGCTGAGCAGAGCACTGAAACTGAAGAACAATTAGATACACAAGTTAAGCAGAGGATTGAAACTGAACAATTAGATACACAAGTTGAGAAGAGCATTGAAACTGAAGAACAATTAGATACACAAGTTGAGAAGAGCATTGAAACTGAAGAACAGTTGGATACACAAGTTGAGCAGAGCATTGAAACTGAAGAACAATTAGATACACAAGTTAAGCAGAGGATTGAAACTGAACAATTAGATACACAAGTTGAGAAGAGCATTGAAACTGAAGAACAATTAAATACACAAGTTGAGAAGAGCATTGAAACTGAAGAACAGTTAGATACACAAGTTGAGAAGAGCATTGAAAATGAAGAATAATTGGATACACAAGTTGAGAAGAGCATTGAAAATGAAGAACAATTAGATACACAAGTTGAGAAGAGCATTGAAACTGAAGAACAATTAGATACATGTACACAAGTTGAGCAGAGCATTGAAACTGAAGAACAATTAGATACACAAGTTGAGCAGAGCATTGAAACTGAAGAACAATTAGATACATGTACACAAGTTGAGCAGAGCATTGAAACTGAAGAACAATTAGATACATGTACACAAGTTGAGCAGAGCATTGAAAATGAAGAACAATTAGATACACAAGTTGAGCAGAGCATTGAAACTGAAGAACAATTAGATACACAAGCTGAGCAGAGCATTGAAACTGAAGAACAACTAGATACACAAGTTAAGCAGATGATTGAAACTGAACAATTAGATACACAAGTTGAGAAGAGCATTGAAAATGAAAAACAATTAGATACACAAGTTGAGAAGAGCATTGAAACTGAAGAATAATTAGATACACAAGTTGAGCAGAGCATTGAAAATGAAGAACAATTAGATACACAAGTTGAGAAGAGCATTCAAACTGAAGAACAATTAGATACACAAGTTGAGAAGAGCATTGAAACTGAAGAACAATTAGATACATGTACACAAGTTGAGCAGAGCATTGAAACTGAAGAACAATTAGATACACAAGTTGAGCAGAGCATTGAAACTGAAGAACAATTAGATACATGTACACAAGTTGAGCAGAGCATTGAAACTGAAGAACAATTAGATACATGTACACAAGTTGAGCAGAGCATTGAAAATGAAGAACAATTAGATACACAAGTTGAGCAGAGCATTGAAACTGAAGAACAATTAGATACACAAGCTGAGCAGAGCATTGAAACTGAAGAACAATTAGATACACAAGTTAAGCAGAGGATTGAAACTGAACAATTAGATACACAAGTTGAGAAGAGCATTGAAAATGAAGAACAATTAGATACACAAGTTGAGAAGAGCATTGAAACTGAAGAACAATTAGATACACAAGTTGAGCAGAGCATTGCAAATGAAGAACAATTAGATACACAAGTTGAGAAGAGCATTGAAACTGAAGAACAATTAGATACACAAGTTGAGCAGAGCATTGAAAATGAAGAACAATTAGATACACAAGCTGAGCAGAGCATTGAAACTGAAGAACAATTAGATACACAAGCTGAGCAGAGCATTGAAACTGAAGAACAATTAGATACACAAGTTAAGCAGAGGATTGAAACTGAACAATTAGATACACAAGTTGAGAAGAGCATTGAAACTGAAGAACAATTAGATACACAAGTTGAGAAGAGCATTGAAACTGAAGAACAGTTGGATACACAAGCTGAGCAGAGCATTGAAACTGAAGAACAATTAGATACACAAGTTAAGCAGAGGATTGAAACTGAACAATTAGATACACAAGTTGAGAAGAGCATTGAAACTGAAGAACAATTAAATACACAAGTTGAGAAGAGCATTGAAACTGAAGAACAGTTAGATACACAAGTTGAGAAGAGCATTGAAAATGAAGAATAATTGGATACACAAGTTGAGAAGAGCATTGAAAATGAAGAACAATTAGATACACAAGTTGAGAAGAGCATTGAAACTGAAGAACAATTAGATACATGTACACAAGTTGAGCAGAGCATTGAAACTGAAGAACAATTAGATACACAAGTTGAGCAGAGCATTGAAACTGAAGAACAATTAGATACATGTACACAAGTTGAGCAGAGCATTGAAACTGAAGAACAATTAGATACATGTACACAAGTTGAGCAGAGCATTGAAAATGAAGAACAATTAGATACACAAGTTGAGCAGAGCATTGAAACTGAAGAACAATTAGATACACAAGCTGAGCAGAGCATTGAAACTGAAGAACAACTAGATACACAAGTTAAGCAGAGGATTGAAACTGAACAATTAGATACACAAGTTGAGAAGAGCATTGAAAATGAAAAACAATTAGATACACAAGTTGAGCAGAGCATTGAAACTGAAGAATAATTAGATACACAAGTTGAGCAGAGCATTGAAAATGAAGAACAATTAGATACACAAGTTGAGAAGAGCATTCAAACTGAAGAACAATTAGATACACAAGTTGAGAAGAGCATTGAAACTGAAGAACAATTAGATACATGTACACAAGTTGAGCAGAGCATAGAAACTGAAGAACAATTAGATACACAAGTTGAGCAGAGCATTGAAACTGAAGAACAATTAGATACATGTACACAAGTTGAGCAGAGCATTGAAACTGAAGAACAATTAGATACATGTACACAAGTTGAGCAGAGCATTGAAAATGAAGAACAATTAGATACACAAGTTGAGCAGAGCATTGAAACTGAAGAACAATTAGATACACAAGCTGAGCAGAGCATTGAAACTGAAGAACAATTAGATACACAAGTTAAGCAGAGGATTGAAACTGAACAATTAGATACACAAGTTGAGAAGAGCATTGAAAATGAAGAACAATTAGATACACAAGTTGAGAAGAGCATTGAAACTGAAGAACAATTAGATACACAAGTTGAGCAGAGCATTGCAAATGAAGAACAATTAGATACACAAGTTGAGAAGAGCATTGAAACTGAAGAACAATTAGATACACAAGTTGAGCAGAGCATTGAAAATGAAGAACAATTAGATACACAAGCTGAGCAGAGCATTGAAACTGAAGAACAATTAGATACACAAGCTGAGCAGAGCATTGAAACTGAAGAACAATTAGATACACAAGTTAAGCAGAGGATTGAAACTGAACAATTAGATACACAAGTTGAGAAGAGCATTGAAACTGAAGAACAATTAGATACACAAGTTGAGAAGAGCATTGAAACTGAAGAACAGTTGGATACACAAGTTGAGCAGAGCATTGAAACTGAAGAACAATTAGATACACAAGTTAAGCAGAGGATTGAAACTGAACAATTAGATACACAAGTTGAGAAGAGCATTGAAACTGAAGAACAATTAAATACACAAGTTGAGAAGAGCATTGAAACTGAAGAACAGTTAGATACACAAGTTGAGAAGAGCATTGAAAATGAAGAATAATTGGATACACAAGTTGAGAAGAGCATTGAAAATGAAGAACAATTAGATACACAAGTTGAGAAGAGCATTGAAACTGAAGAACAATTAGATACATGTACACAAGTTGAGCAGAGCATTGAAACTGAAGAACAATTAGATACACAAGTTGAGCAGAGCATTGAAACTGAAGAACAATTAGATACATGTACACAAGTTGAGCAGAGCATTGAAACTGAAGAACAATTAGATACATGTACACAAGTTGAGCAGAGCATTGAAAATGAAGAACAATTAGATACACAAGTTGAGCAGAGCATTGAAACTGAAGAACAATTAGATACACAAGCTGAGCAGAGCATTGAAACTGAAGAACAACTAGATACACAAGTTAAGCAGAGGATTGAAACTGAACAATTAGATACACAAGTTGAGAAGAGCATTGAAAATGAAAAACAATTAGATACACAAGTTGAGAAGAGCATTGAAACTGAAGAATAATTAGATACACAAGTTGAGCAGAGCATTGAAAATGAAGAACAATTAGATACACAAGTTGAGAAGAGCATTCAAACTGAAGAACAATTAGATACACAAGTTGAGAAGAGCATTGAAACTGAAGAACAATTAGATACATGTACACAAGTTGAGCAGAGCATAGAAACTGAAGAACAATTAGATACACAAGTTGAGCAGAGCATTGAAACTGAAGAACAATTAGATACATGTACACAAGTTGAGCAGAGCATTGAAACTGAAGAACAATTAGATACATGTACACAAGTTGAGCAGAGCATTGAAAATGAAGAACAATTAGATACACAAGTTGAGCAGAGCATTGAAACTGAAGAACAATTAGATACACAAGCTGAGCAGAGCATTGAAACTGAAGAACAATTAGATACACAAGTTAAGCAGAGGATTGAAACTGAACAATTAGATACACAAGTTGAGAAGAGCATTGAAAATGAAGAACAATTAGATACACAAGTTGAGAAGAGCATTGAAACTGAAGAACAATTAGATACACAAGTTGAGCAGAGCATTGAAAATGAAGAACAATTAGATACACAAGTTGAGAAGAGCATTGAAACTGAAGAACAATTAGATACACAAGTTGAGCAGAGCATTGAAAATGAAGAACAATTAGATACACAAGCTGAGCAGAGCATTGAAACTGAAGAACAATTAGATACACAAGATGAGCAGAGCATTGAAAATGAAGAACAATTAGATACACAAGTTGAGCAGAGCATTGAAAATGAAGAACAATTAGATACACAAGTTGAGCAGAGCATTGAAACTGAAGAACAATTAGATACACAAGTTGAGCAGAGCATTGAAACTGACAGAAATACGCATGGAAGAACTGCTAAGGACATCAGTGAATTCACAAAGACTCAGTGTGAGTTCAAAGCGACCCAGAGGTGCTTCTAAAGAAAAGCCAATCCAACCAGATACTGCAGAAAAGGTGAATTCACAAAGACTCAGTGTGAGTTCAAAGCGACCCAGAGGTGCTTCTAAAGAAAAGCCAATCCAACCAGATACTGCAGAAAAGGTGGATTCACAAAGACTCAGTGTGAGTTCAAAGCCACCCAGAGGTGTTTCTAAAGAAAAGCCAATCCAACCAGATACTGCAGAAAAGGTGAATTCACAAAGACTCAGTGTGAGTTCAAAGCGACCCATTGGTGCTTCTAAAGAAAAACTAAATTCCACTCAATCAAAAGATAACAAGCCAAATCGTAAGCGTGTTTTGGATTAAACTGAAACCTTTGACTTTGGCTATAAGGACTCTTCAGCTTTTTTTTGCAAAACTGACCTATAGACCTACAAACTTATTTTATAGAGGAATGTTATGCCTCAAAATAATTATAGTTGTTTTCATTAATCTTTAAGATGTTTCTTTTCCTAAGATAAACAAGTTTTTCAAAAAATAAGCTATGGTCTGGTGTAGAAACAGTGACTGCTTACCTGAAGTTATTAAGATAACCTAAACATGTTTCTACAGCAAAACGGTTTTTAAGGAATAAGAATTATGAAGCATTTCAATTTGACAGTTTTGTATTGTTTTACCACGGTGTGTATTATAATAATTTTTTATAAGCTTTCTTGATACTTTTGATTTCGGTCTTTGAATATTGATAAGTGGTAGGTATAATGCAAAATCAATTTCAATATCTATGGATCGATATAAAACTTATTGATTGATTGATAAATTGATTGGTTGGTTGAATGTATTGGCTGTGAATAGTAGGCTACACGGATGTAGGCTACTCGACTTAGAGCAGTAATTTCATTCGGCAATCCATTATGTCAGTGTGTGGGCACGCTGATGGAAATTACATATAGAATTGGATATACAACAACATAATATCTTATCACTCTCATGGACATACAACAAAGTGTTCGTATAAAGTGGAGATGCCGCACACTAATTGAAATTACAAATACAATTGGATATACGATAACATGATGCTTAATGGACATACGACAAAGTGTTCCTTATAAATTCGAATCTACAGTACCGTATATCCATTTTTACAACATTTTCCAAAATTTCACAAAAACCATTTTAGGTATCAATTTCATTTTAATACAACATTGTTTATTCAATAACAATGCTTTAATGTGACATCTGTGCCTTAAATTTGATTGCACTGAATATCTTTTATTTGGCGTCCAAAGTTGCGAAACTTTAACCTCGTTTTTCTCGGAATTCACAAAAGTGGACATACGACACGATAATCCTCACACGACGACTGCTGTCATCGGACGAAGCAGTTCCACCAATCGCTTCGCGCCTCTCTCACCCCGTTTCAAATGGTCATCTCATTAAAAGAATTCCAAAAGCTGCAAGACCATCTTGTGCTACTCTACTGGGGGACCTCATTCAAGAAATCATACGGGATAACTGGTCTGATCTCCTCGTCTTCGGTAATACTGTGCTGGCTAAACCAAGGAGAGGTGGAGAAAAACGCAACATCACTAATACGATTCTTTCGCGCATTGCGGATTGGCGATCGAATGAACCAAACAATTTCACAAACGATGGACCAGACCTGACGTCACTTCACAAACCCAAAGCAATGAATTATGACCCCGCTAAGTACCTGGCGTCGACAGTACTGTTGCCAGCAAGCTTGAGGAGGGCAACTTCAAAGCAGCCATCCGACTCATCTGCAGCGATGATAAGCCAGCGTTGGACACACCGGAAACTCTGACCGCACTTCAGCTTAAGCACCCGCCTGCTCCAGTGGATAGGAGACCTCCGTGCGACCGGGACAGCTCAGAGCGTTTCATCGCGCTGCAGGTTTCGAAAGAAGAAGTCGCCAAGGCAATCTCTTCCTTCCCAGCGGGTTCATCCGGCGGTCCTGATGGCATCACGCCACATCACCTAAAGGATCTCGTGGCTTTTGGAGTGAATGATAGCATCGAACAGGATCTGTCCGACCTTGTCAATCTGCTGTTAAAGGGAAGTCTACCTGAAGAGGGGAACGAGATTATCTACGGAGCAAACCTATTAGCCTTAAGCAAGAAAGACGGAGGCAATAAGGCCAATCGCAGTGGGGCTACACATGGCGCCGTCTTGCAGCGAAGTGTGCTAATTCTCATG
>OX243811.1:19083252-19165752 GCA_945859605.1 Lumbricus rubellus | reverse complement strand
TTTCGCCAGAGTCGATCCCACGACGGCCATGCTTCTTGGTG
This sequence comes from Lumbricus rubellus, assembly GCA_945859605.1. Lineage (NCBI taxonomy): Eukaryota > Metazoa > Annelida > Clitellata > Crassiclitellata > Lumbricidae > Lumbricus > Lumbricus rubellus. The sequence continues at coordinate 19,165,711 of OX243811.1, read as the reverse complement.
CTCCGCTCACATCGTCGGAGGCCCTTCTATCGTCTCTTGACAGATGCGTGACCGACCTCAAGACCTCGATCGACAAATTACAACTCGTCGCCAAGCAGGACGCCCTCTTGATTCTGAGATGCTCGCTGGGCTCGCCACGGTTGATTCACATACTTAGATGCACCCCTTGCCACGATCACCCTCGATTGCACGATTACGACGAGCTGCTCAGGGGTGGGCTTGAAAGGATATTAAACATTTCGCTGACCGACGTCCAATGGATGCAGGCCTCCCTTCCAATCAGATTAGGGGGACTGGGAGTTAGGAGGGTGTCTTCGTTGGCACTTCCAGCCTTTTTGGCTTCTGCCGCTGGCACCCTCTCCATCCAGTCCCTCATCTTGGGAACGGCCTGGAATATCGACGACGATTCATCCGATTCAGCGCGGTCCGAGTGGATGCGGATTTCTGAGACGGGAGATCCAACGGAATATCCAGGTCACAAGCAGTCACTACTGGACAATCCGCTGTTGCTTACGACCGTGCTATCCATCGAGTCTAAGCTACAAGACCCATACGATCGGGCACGTCTAAAGGCCTCAATGGCACCACACGCCTCGGACTGGCTTCATGCCCTTCCGCTGACCGCTTTCGATCTCAGACTGAGCGACGAGGCTGTGAGAGTTGCGGTTGGCCTCCGACTGGGAACGGCCATCTGTGAGCCGCACACGTGTGTTTGTGGCGCCCCTGTTTCAGCAAGGGGCTCACATGGGCTTTCATGCTCCCTTGGATTCGGTAGACAGGCAAGACACAGCACCATCAACGACCTAGTCTACCGAAGTCTTAACAGAGCTGGAACTCCTGCAATCAAGGAGCCGTCGGGCCTCGCCAGGACTGACGGGAAACGACCGGACGGCCAGACCCTAATCCCATGGAGTAACGGGCGAGCGTTAATTTGGGACGCGACCGTGGTGGACACGGTAGCTGCCTCGTATGTTCTCGAAAACGCGACCGAAGCAGGGAGAGCGGCGGAGAAAGCCGCCACAAGGAAGCTTACGAAATATTTGGTCCTTCAAAGGACATACCTCTTTGTCCCGTTAGCCGTGGAAACTTTGGGTCCCATCAACAACGAGGGTCTCGCCTTTGTATCCGAGATCGGTCGCCGGCTGTCGAAGATCTCTGGTGATTTGCGGGAAACAGGATATCTGTTCCAGAAGATCTCAATTACAATCCAACGCTTCAACGCAGTTGCCTACCAGGGCACCTTATCTGGATTGCCCGGGGCCACGGTCCGGCAGCCATTAGAAAACTGAAATTGACCTTTGAAATCTTCATCAAAAATTAAATAATAATAATAATAATAATAATAATAATAATTTCAATCCAGCGCTTTAATGCCGTGGCCATCCGCGGTTCTTTTGTCGAACCAGATTTTGTTGAATAACAGTGTTCACATAATAATAATAATAATAATAATAATAATAATAATAATAATAATAATAATAATAACAATAATAATAATAATAATAATAATAATAATAATAATAATAATAATAATAATAATAATAATAATAATAATAATAATAATAATAATTTTGTCTGTTTTAGGAACGACAGACTCAAACAGTCAAGACACATGGAGGTCTTGCACTGAAGAACTATGTTAGTTCTTATTGTGAACAGGAGCAATTCCATTAGACTTTAAATGACTTTGTTATTTTCTTTGGAAAAAATAAATGTGTGTTATAATAATAATAATATTAATAATAATATTAATAATAATATTAATAATAATAATAAATGCAGCTTCGTACGTACATCTAACAGCGGAAAACGCAGGTGCAGCAGCGGAGAAAGCAGCTCGAAATAAGACCAATAAATAAGACAAATAATGGACACAGCGTTAAAAGCATGGACAGCACTCACGGGATCTGAACCACCATCTGGATCATCAACTCATCGTCAAAAAGAATGGGACAACCTCTGGATCAAAAAGGCATTGACAACCCTAAATGAGTCCGCAAATACAGCACTTGACCGGGCTCGTCTCTTAGCCTCTCAGGCACCACACGCAGGAGATTGGTTGCTAGCACCTCCGGTAACTGATCTGGGCCTGCGCCTCTCAGACGAGGAGATACGTCTAGCAGTTGGGGTGAGATTAGGAACGTCGCTTTGTGAACCCCATGTGTGCCACCTCTGCCGAGGGAATGTCGACGCGAGAGGATTGCATGAATTTTTGTGCAGAGGAGGGAGCGGGAAACACCAAAGACAAAGCATGATCAATGACGTTATATGGAGAGCTCTTGGCAGGGCGAAAATCCCGTCTCAAAAGGAACCGCTCGGCCTACTAAGAGAAGACGGGAAGCGACCATACGGAGTGACGATCATTCCTTGGTCACGAGGTCGATGCCTGGCTTGGGATGCCTGGCAACAGTGCCCGACACTTTCGCTCTGTCTCACCTTCCACACACTTCCATCGGATCTGGCGAAGCCGTCGAACGCGCAGCTGCGTCAAAATCTATCAAGTATTCCACCATCACCAGTACCCACGCGTTTGTAGCGGTCGCCTTGGAGACCGGCGGCGCGTGGTGTAATGAAGGACTGAATTTTAGATCTGAATTGGGGAAGAGAATTGCTTCTGCTACCCATGACCCAATGGAAGCGTCGTACTTATTCCAGCGGATTTCGGTGGCTCTTCAACGGAGGAATGCCATCTGCCTCTCCGGAACATTGCCACCGCTCCCTGATCGACCTGAGATTTACAATCCGGCAAAACGAGCCGTGGAACGACAGGAGGAAGTGTCCTACAGCAGATGAGACCATATCGGCCGAAAAAGACAAGTCACACGTCGTGTGTTACGTTCCTTATAAGAGTGGTCAAACTGTCGTCGTATAATAATAATAATAATAATAATAATAATAATAATAATAATAATAATAATAATAATAATAATAATAATAATAATAATAATAATAATAATAATAATAAAAATAACAACAATAATAATAATAATAATAATAATAATAATAATAATAATAATAATAATAATAATAATAATAATAATAATAATAATAATAATAATAATAAACTCAAATTTGGTAAATACACAATTGCATCGATGGCCGGTGTCGCGAAAAGGATTATCCGCCCAGAAAGCTATCCGGGGAGATGAATTAGTCTATCCCCCCGGATGGAATTAACCGGTCTAGACTATCCGGGGGGATAAACCAGTCTATCCCATTTTTTCAAAAATGCGTATAATTGAAAAATTTATTCTCTAATCAAAATTTAAAGTGACTCTAATTGTTTTAAGTGTCCTAAGCAATGTTCAGAGAAAGGAAACTGGAAATTATTTAGTGACTCTAAGTGTTTTTAAGTGTTTCAAAAGTTTTAAGTGCTCTAAAACCAAAGCGAAAAATATCAAAATTAAAAAATAAACATACCCGTTAGTGTCATTGGTCAAAACAAAGCAGGTGAAAATTAATTTGCAAAGATAAATTCACGCGGAAGTGGCTTTTTCGACTTTTCCTCATTTGGGGGGAATACGATTAATACGGGGGATACTCTATTTCGTGACACCGGCCCACAGCAGGGTGATCCGCTGGGCCCTCTGTTGTTTTGTCTCCCACTCCAACCTGCCCTCCTCAAATTGACTTCCCCTCTAGCCTTCGGTTATTTGGACGACATATCCTTGGGCGGACCATTAGCCACGGTGTAAGCAGACAAAACTTCTCTGGAGACAGAATGCGCGGAATTGGGTCTTGTATTCAGCAGAGCAAAATGTGAAGTGACAGCCATTGATCTGCAGCTAGTCACACAAATAACTTTTAGACAGTTCACGCGCGTGAACCGAGACTTCATTTGTCTTTTAGGTGCACCACTTTCCACCGGGTCGGCTCTTCAAATCGCACTCGGCGCCAGGGTGGAGGAACTAGCCAGAGCTATGATTAGACTAGGCATGATAGCCCGTCAAGACGCGCTGCTTATTCTCAAATGCTCGCTGGGTTCCCCAAAGTTACTATACAATCTGCGTAGTGCGCCGTGTGTGGATCATCCTGCTTTGCTTAAGTACGACCAATGTCTTCGAAAGGGCCTTGAAGACATTTTGAACATCAACTTGTCAAATTCACAATGGCTTCAGTCCACACTCCCCATCAGCATGGGAGGACTAGGGATACGTAGGGTGTCAACGCTGGCGCTTCCTGCCTTTTTGGCATCTGCCGCGGGCACCCTCGTCCTCCAGTCTGACATCCTCGGAGAGCTCGATTATCAACCGGACCCGCAGGTGGAGAAGCTGATGGCGATGTGGCAGGAGGAAGTTGGGATCAGAATCACTGAGGACTTCTCAACTCACATGCAATCTCAATGGGACAAACCGCTACTGCATAAAATATTCTCGGAGATATCCAACCCACTCACAGATAAATGCGACCAGGCCCGTTGGAAGGCAATCACGACTAAGCACGCCGGAGACTGGCTGCATGCCTTGCCGATCACGTCTTGCGGTTTGAGATTAAGTGACGAGGCTATGAGGGTTGCAGTTGGTTTGCGTTTGGGAGCCAACATCTGCGAACCCCACACATGCACTTGCGGCTCACTTGTCACTGCAAGAGGCGAGCATGGTTTATCTTGCTCGTTGGGTTTTGGTCGTATGGCTCGCCATAGTACACTAAACGACTTGATCTACCGTGCTCTGATCAAAGCTGGATACCCGGCAGCCAAAGAACCTCAGGGCCTGGTAAGATCGGACGGCAAGAGACCGGATGGAATCACCCTCATCCCATGGAAAGCCGGCAGAGGTTTGGTGTGGGACGCCACAGTGGTGGACACGCTTGCACCGTCTTACCTTGCCGCTACAGCCACTCGCGCTGGAGCAGCGGCTAGCCTGGCGGAGGACAGAAAGAACCAAAAATACAGCGCCCTCCTTGATGCTCATGTTTTCATCCCGGTTGCTTTGGAAACCCTAGGTCCGATCAACGACAAGGGCCTAGACTTTATCTCAGATTTGGGTCGTCGTCTTACAGAAGCTACCGGAGAACCCCGGGAATCAAGCTTTTTGTTCCAACGCATTTCCATAACTATACAACGATTTAACGCTGTGGCTTTTTCAGGTTCCTTTATTAAGCCCCTGTTGGACATGGTTGAGGGCGGTTGCCCTCTTTGAAATTGATGTGTCATGTTTGTATTGTTTGTTTAAGTGAATAAATGTGTGTGGTGATAATAATAATAATAATAATAATAATAATAATAATAATAATAATAATAATAATAATAATAATACGGCCTTACCATGATTCCATGGCGTGCGGGTCGTCATCTTGTGTGGGATGCGACAGTGGTGGACACTCTGGCACCATCATACATCCAGGCCACGGCTTCGACGGCGGGCGCGGCTGCCGAGATTGCAACGGAAAGGAAAAACACTAAATACGTCTCTCTTGTAAACACTCACTGTTTCGTTCCTTTAGCCCTTGAGACCTTAGGACCCATTTGCAGTATTGGCCTCGACTTTCTGTCTGATTTAGGTCGCATTCTAACATTGTCTTCCGGTGATATGAGAGAGACCTGTTTTTTGCTGCAACGCCTCTCTATTACTGTCCAGCGCTTCAACTCGGTGGCCTTTCGAGGCACTTTAGCTGAGCCGAAGCCAGAGGACATGTAACTATAGCTATAGCTTTTCTAGTTTATTGTATTTCCTGTTATTGATATGTTGTCTTGAAGATATTAAAAGATTATAATAATCAAAAAAAAAAAAAATAATAATAATAATAATAATAATAATAATAATAGTAATAATAATAATGCTATCTGCCTCTCCGGAACACGTGGAAGACGAGAACCTATAACCTGATTTTATTCTTTTACACTTTTCAGCCCGAGGGATCCTTACTCCCTCGGGCAAAAAAATTAAAAAAATTAATTAAAAAAAGTAATAATAATAACGGAATTACGGAATACGAATAGGGCCGTTCCAGACTGTGATTTTATATTAGGCGGTAGATAAGTCCCTGAGGGGGAATAAAAAAAATATTAAAAAAAAATTTAAAAAATTTTAAAAAAAATAAATAATAAAAATAATAATAATAAGGCCATGACTTTCTATCTGACCTAGGACAAAAGCTCAGTATGGTTACGGGGGATCCACGAGAAACCTCCTTCCTGTACCAACGTATCTCTTTAACGATACAACGTTTTAACGCGATCGCATTTCGAGGCACTTTTGAGGATCAAGATAACGAAGAGTAGGGTCATTCTGGACTGGTTTTTATTCTGTAGTTAGCAATAAGTCCCTGAGGGATCATAAATACCTCGGGGCAATTTTAAATAATAATAATAATAATAATAATAATAATAATAATAATAATAATAATAATAATAATAGACTAATAAAAATAAAAAAAACCGAAATTGATCTGTTAAAACTAAACCAAAACCTAAATCTAACATTCCTGTTATAATAATAATAACAATAATAATAATAATAATAATAATAATAATAATAATAATAATAATAAGATTATTATTGATAACGTCATCAGCGTCATCAGCGGACTTATAGTAGGTCGTAAGATTTGAACGTCCGGCTGTTTTGCCTAAATTACGCGGATTGCGGAGTCTTTCGAAAGAGATTTTTAAGCCATCTTTTTGCATTACGTGTCGTGATCTGGATTATAATATTCAACTGCAGTTGATCAGCACACATCGGTTAGAGCAAGTCTCTTTTCTACCATATTTAATAACGACGCCTTTAAAATTCCGCTGATGGCCGCCCGCCACATTTATAGGCCTACGACGTCACAGTCGTCAATGGCAACGCTCCGTTAATTGGTTGCAATGGCGGCGCTAACTGTAAACAGTCTATTCAAATCAAAAGGGTCGATGAATGTCACATTTTCACGAATGAGTCAAAAACCATGCAAGGGGCAGGGGGTTTGCGGGGTGTGTTGGTCGTCATTTAAGACCCATGCCTCAGACGGATCCATTCACCGGCACGGTCCTCGATCCGCCCCGTGTCCAGGCTCTGACCAGCCTCCTGCGGACTGCCTCACGAAACCTACGATGGCTACGTATAACCTCACAAATCTGCCGCCTGCAGAGATACGACATGTAGTTCCTAACTTGACCTTGTCACCTTCCTGTACGGCCGACCCTGAAAACAGCGTATCCGTCTAAACACAGCCAGACTCAGACACACAGCACCTTCAATCCCTTCGTGGTGCTCCAGCATGTAAACTCATCATGCGCCACACTTTTAGGCGAACTCATAGAGTCTGTCGTGAGAAAACCAGAAGACACTGAGAAATGGTCGCATCCATTGGCCTTTGGAGGATGCATTCTGGCCAAGCCAATACGAGGCGGAGTCAAACACAAGCGGATAATTATCTCTAGAATTACGAAATGGCGATTGAAGGGACCGGTTTACGATACAGACGAAGATGAGACTAAACCAATGCCAGTTCGTCGTACAGGTCCGATTAAACGTGATTCGGGAAAACACCTCGCATCGGCAGTTGCCAGCAAACTGGAAGATGGTAACTACAAGGCTGCCATACGCCTTATCTGCAGTGATGACGAACCAGCTCCCGACACTCCTGAGACGCTGGCTGCACTAAAAACGAAGCACCCGCCAGATCCAACAGACAGGAGACCAGTGTGTGACCCAAACCTTTCAGATCGGTTTGCTCCGTTACAGATCTCAGAGCGATCGATCGTCGAGTCTATCTCTTCATTTCCTGCAGGCTCGGCAGCAGGTCCAGACGGCATCACTCCACAACACCTCAAAGAATTAATCTCTGTTGGTGTCGACTGCAACCTCATCCGCCACCTGAGTGAGCTGGTTAATCTTATGCTGGAAGGAGCCTTGCCGATCGAGGTCAACGAAGTCATCTATGGGGAAAACAGTAGATCCCTTTGTTTAACTTGTCTCGGGTGGTCTGCTCTGTTGTACTCCGTCTTGGAAGGGGGACGTGGAGAGAATATCGCTTAGGTCGAGGAAAATGCCGCCCTAGTGCGTATTGATAATGCTTAGCTAAACAGAAAGCCTTTGTTTAGTAGTCTTAGCCTAAGTGTAATGTGTTCTGTCTGTGATGATGTACTGACTGCCCATGTTTATGAATGCTCAGAAAGGAGATTGTTGCAATCGTTGGTGGTTGTATGTAGTATCTGTAAGGGTGGTGTAAATGGAATACAGCATTAGTTAAAAGTGTTGTTGACTTCTAGCCCTGAGTATTACTTGAGCTGTAGTTTAGTCTGACGGTTAGGAGCAAGATTGTTGTGATGCTGTGTGCAGATGAATTGTCGGAGTGATGAGATAAGTGTTGGCTTTGACATGCTGGTGCCTTGTGATGTGATTCGATACATTTGCGACTTCTTGATGTTATTTGATATGTTGCTCCGTTTAAATGAATAATGTTGTACTGAATATGGTGCCGGGACATGACCTTTTAGTGTTTTAGGAAGACATTTATTTATCCTTGTAAGTGGTCCCGAGCAAGTGATGGTATTGGATGAAAAAAAATGATTATAGTAAGATGGAGGAATCAGACCAATCGCTGTCGGATACACATTGCGACGCTTGGCAGCGAAATGCGCGAATGCCCACGCTGTTGCAAGACTATCAAATATGCTCGCCCCTGTTCAACTGGGGGTTGGAGTACCTGGAGGCGCTGAGGCAGCAGTACATGCAACCCGACGCTGGGCCACTTCGATGCAGACGGATGATGATGTTCTGGTCAAGCTAGATTTCGCTAACGCTTTCAACACTCTTCGCAGGGACTCACTTTTGGAAGCAGTTGCAAAAGACATGCCAGAACTTTACCGCTTCGCTCATGCTTCATATGCATGCAGTCCGATGTTGAGACATGTTTCAAATATCCTAAGATCAGAAGAAGGAACCCAGCAAGGCGATCCGTTGGGTCCCCTAGAATTCTGTTTAACACTGCACCCACTCTTGATGCAGCTGAAATCAGAGTTAAGAGTGGCATTTCTAGACGATCTGACACTGGGAGGCAAGATCGATGTTGTTGCCCACGACGTTGAGCTAATTGCAAATGAGTCAGCTAAACTTGGGCTTATGCTCAACCGCTCGAAATGTGAAGTCATTTGTCAAAATCCCGACAAAAAGTTCGACGATGAATCATTCTACGGCTTCAAGAACACGCCATTAGAAGAAGCGACGCTGCTAGGCTCACCGTTGATGCCTGGGTAGGTAGTGAGCAAGAAGGCAGACGATCTGGAACGAGCGATAGGGAGGTTGTCCATGCTTCACTCGCATGACGCTCTAATCCTGTTACGTAATGGATTGAGTGTACCAAAGCTTCTCTACACAATGCGCACTGCCTTATGCGTCGACTGTCCTAGTCTCACTAGATTTGATTGCTTGTTGAGAACAGGGTTATCAAGACTAGTATCTTGAACGTGGAGCTATCTGACGAGAAATGGCTTCAGACATCTTTACCGGTGAAGGATGTTGGTCTTGGAATTCGCTGTGCTTCGACGCTGGCACTTTCCGCCTTCTTGGCATCTGCTGCGAGCACTAGCGAACTCCAGGAAAACATACTGCCACCAGAAACAGCTGCCACCTCAGACGACCTAGTGGACGCAGCGTTAAAAGCATGGACAACACTCACGGAATCCGAACCACCATCCGGATCTCCAGCTAATCGTCAAAGAGAATGGGACAACCTCTGGATCAAAAAGGCATGGACAACCCTAAACGAGTTGACGAATACAGCAATTGACCGGGCTCGTCTCTTAGCCTCTCAGGCACCACACGCGGGAGATTGGCTATTAGCACCTCCGGTAACTGCTCTGGGTCTGCGCCTGTCCGATGAGGTGATAAGGATTTTCGTTGGAATGCGACTCGGGACAACCCTCTGCGAACCGCACGTGTGTCATTGTGGCGAAAGAGTCGACGCTAGAGGACTCCACGGTCTGGCATGCAGAAAAACTCTGGCAGACAACAACGTCACAGTATGCTGAACAACATCGTATTGCGCTCCTTAAGAAGGGCAAACATTCCATCTCAGAAGGAACCGTTAGGGAAGACGGAACACGGCCGGACGGCGTGACACTCATTCCACGGACTTGTGGAAAGTGTCTCACTTGGGACGTGACGGTGTCAGACACTTTTGCAGCATCGCATCTTGCAGCAACATCAGCAGGAGCAGGTGAGGCCGCAAACGGAGCAGCCGCTGCCAAAAGAATCAAATACGACGCAATCACACGGACGCATGACTTCGTAGCGGTGGCATTGTAATCCAGCGGTTCCTGGAGCTCGGAAGGACTGGACTTTGTTTTGGATCTGGGACGAAGGCTGACCGAGGCAACACAGGACAGACTCGAAACAAGCTACCTCCTTCAAAGAATCTCGATAGCAGTCCAGCGGGGGAATGCCATCTGCTTCTCTTCCACATTGCCTCTGTAACAATGCTTTATTATTATTGTTATTATTTTTTTTTGCCCCGAGGTACACAGGATCCCTCGGGGACTTATCTAGCGCCTAACATTGTTATTATTATTATTATTATTATTATTATTATTATTATTATTATTATTATTATTATTATTATTATTATTATTATTATTATTATTATTATTATTATTATTATTATTATAATAATTATAAATGATAATAATGAATAGTAAAGTAATCAGCGGTCCTAGTAGGTCGTAAGATTTGATCGTCCGGCTGTTTTGCCTAAATTGCGCGGATTCCGGAGTCTTTCTAAAGGAATTTTTATACCATCGTCTTGCGTTACGTATCGTGATCTGGATTGTAACATTAACTACATTTGATCAGCACAGATCGGTTAGAGCAAGTCTCTTTTCTACCATATTTAATAACGACGCCTTTTAAAATTCCGCTGATGGCCGCCCGCCACGTTTACAGGCCTACGACGTCACAATCGTCAATGTCAACGCTCTGTTGGTGGCAATGGCGGCGCTAACTGTAAACAGTCTATTTGAATCAAAAGAGTCGATGAATGTCACATTTTCACGAATGAGTCAAAAACCATGTAAGGGGATGTCACAGTGACGAACACCGTGGCTCCATCTTTTGCGGTGTGTGCTGGTCATCTTTTAAGACACATGGTGAAAGTAGGGCAGCCTCAGTGACGTAGAAGTCCCTCCCTGCCGGTATAGCCTCTCAGTGTAGCAGATCATCCTGATACCTCCTCGTGGTTCTCCCTGGAAACTACTGGTCTCAGTAGGCTAAATTCAGGATGGTCGCCCATCTATGGAAAAATAGTGAAGACTGCCTTGGTGTCCTCGGCTGAAGTCCGGCACGTCACGGCAATGGCGAGGGCGGCACCGCAGCACAGCATCCGCAGGTAGCTGCTGAGAGCTTGCTGACCGCCTACTGGCATCAGTCTTGGTCAACCTGCTGCGCTCACACTCTCGGGTCCACATGTCTCAGCTTCTGTGCCTGTGGACGATCGTCTGTTTGAGAAGAGAGAGTGGGACTGGACGACACACACCTTTCTCACTTTAATCCACTCAATGTGAAGGTATACTTCGTGACGATTGGGAAAGTCCTGCGGCGAGGGGCAATTGACGACGGGTGCAGGTGGAGGATACCACTGGGAGCGCCTAGCCACAAACCTGCACGTAGGCGACCTGGGTGTGACGGTCGTCTGCCGCTTTCGTATCCTGCTCAGGCGACAGAGCAGCCCTGTTTATTGAGACACGCATCACCGGTGAGAACCAATTTGAGGAAGTTAGAGCTGGCTACACCTTCTACACCACTGGACAACCGGCTGGTAAGCCAAGACAGGGCGGAGTCGGATTTGCCATCAGGACTGCCTTGACTTCTCAAATTGAAGATCAACCTACAGCGATTGGCCCTCGACTGATGTTCTTAAAACTGAAACTCGACAACGGCCACTAGTGTGGTCCTCAAAAATAATTTCCCGAATTTAGCTGATGGTACCATCTCTATCTGTTACCGTGCCTTAGTAGTGAATAAGTGTTAAATTTCAACCCGATTGATAGATATTTAGTGGTAGCTCCATGCTACTGACTTTTCACCATTGATTACCATGGCGAAAAATAGTCAAATCATAGCATTTGAAGTATAATGGACAAGAACTCTTTTAGAATTTAGATCAAAGAAATAAACTGATCATCGTAGACTGTTGGAGATTGAGTGGCACATAGATCTACTGAATATAGCAAAGCCAGGCATATTCTGAACATGTTCTGCATGCGCAGCAGTTTTAGAGGGTTTTCGATTGTTGGAGTCTCAGCAGTATGCCCAACACATAGGCCTACTTCTTTTCATCAAGGAACTGAGCTCTGTGCTCAGATACAACCTGCGTTAGGTATTTCTCCCATTAATTTTTAGTGGTGGATGATTTGAATTCTTGAAGGAGTTTAACACCCGGTCACTCAGCTGTCATGCTCAGTGCATATGCGCCAACAATGACGAACGAGAAAGAAGCCTTCTACGAGACTCTCAGCGCTGCCATCACCATGGTGCCCTATAGATGCCGTCTGTTCGTGCTTGGCGACTTCAACGCCCGTGTCGGTCAGGACCATACCGCATGGCCGAGGGTGCCTGGACATCACTCCGCTGGCAAGGAAAACGCCAACGGCTCATTGCTGTTGCAGCTCTGCTCCCAGCACGCACTTGTGATAACCAGCAGTCTATTTCAACAAGCCAGCAAGTACAAGACAACATGGATGCACCCACGCTCAAAGCACTGGCACACACTCGATTATGTCACCACTCGACAGCGTGATGTTCATGATGTACATCTGACACGAGCCATGCGTGGAACTGGCTGCTGGTCTGACCATCGGCTACTGCGGAGCCACGTGGCCCTGAAACTTTGCCAACGGAAACACAGGAAGACAGCACCTTGTCGAAGGAAGCTGGCTGTTGAACACCTAAAGCTACCCGAGATCAGGTCCCAATTGCAGGATGAACAGAGCGACTCAGCATCCGCTCCCGACACCACCGAGAGGGAATGGGCCAAGATCAGTGACGTCACTTGCACGGTGGCGGCAGAGGTGCTTGGCTACAAACAAAGGAAACATCAGGACTGGTTTGACGAGCATGACGTCGTTGCGCCGGAGCTCTTGGATATGATGCACAAACTGCATCTGGCCTGGATCAATGACAAAAGCAGCATCGCCAAGAAAAACGCCTACACCAAGGAAAAGCAAAACGCACAACTGAAGCTACGCGAGATGAAGGAGAGCTGGTGGGCCGACAAAGCCCGAGAGCTACAGGATGCGGCGGACAGACATGACTTGAAGAGCTTCTACGACGGCCTAAAGACCGTCTATGGGCCACGGGACAATGGCTCCATACCTGTACGATCCAAGGACGGCACCACCATCATGGACCGTGAGTTGATCTTGAAACGCTGGGCGGAGCACTTTGAGTCGGTGCTGAATCAACCATCGTCATTTGATGCCACGGTCCTAGATGAGATTCCGCAGTGGGCTGAAGCCAGCCAAATGAGTGAGTATCCGACTCTAGATGAGGTACACACTGCAATCAAGCAGCTGACATCCGGCAAATCGCCGGGCGAGGACTCAATTTTATCCGAGATCTATAAAAACGGCGGCGACCAGCTTGCGAACCGCCTGACAGGGTTGTTCAGACAAATTTGGGACGAGGAGTCTGTGCCTCAGGACTTTCAAAGATGCACTGATCGTGCACATCTTCAAGCGCAAAGGCGATCGTGCCAATTGTGACGATCACCGTGGAATATCCCTGCTATCTGTCGCTGGTAAAATACTTGCTCGGATCCTGCTGAACCGACTAACTGCTCACGTTGCTCATAATGGCATCCTCCCGGAAAGTCAATGTGGCTTTCGTGCAGGCCGTGGCACCATGGACATGATCTTCACTGCCAGACAGATTCAGGAGAAATGTCGGGAACAACGCCAGGATCTATACATGATCTTCATCGATCTAACAAAGGCATTTGATTCGGTCAACAGAGATGGCCTATGGAAGATTCTTGAGAAGATCGGCTGCCCTAAGAAGTTCATAAATGTGATCCGATCACTGCACGATGGAATGATGGGCCGGGTTCTGGACAACGGTGAAACGTCATCGCCCTTTAAGGTAACCAACGGGAACAAGCAGGGATGCGTGATCGCTGCAATGCTCTTCTGCATCTTCTTCTCCATGATGTTGCTTGTTGCCTACGGAGGATGCGATATGGGCATATAGTGGAAGAATTTTAGGAAAATCGACTCAACAAATTATCACTACGTAGAGACTTGGCAGAGTTGTTAAGTACACCCCAGTGATGAAAATACCAAAAGTCCCCATAAATCCGAGCTGTGCTCGAGCCGCCATCTTGGAAAATGGCGGCCTATTTTCTAATTTTTGGCAATAACTCAAGAACCGTCACTGCTACTAAGAAATATACAATACCAAAAATGATCCTCGTTTAAAGGCCATCACGTTTGGTATATAACATTTGTTTCTAGGATTAAAAAAAAAAATGTTACATATGATAAAGTAGTCATCATTATGTATATACAAAGTTTTATGGCGGGAAGAATATATGGAAATACTGTGCTGCGAATGATGATTGAAGATCAACCGTAACATTTTTATTTTTTATCCAAAAAACAAATGTTGTATACCAAACTTCTTTGCCTTTTAATGAGGATCATTTTTGCTCTGTTACATTTCCTTGTAGCTGTGACGGTTCTGGAGTTATTTGCACAAAACCGAATTTAGGCCGCCATTTTCCAAGATGGCGGCTCGAGCACAGCTCGGATTTATGGGGACTTTTGGTATTTTCATCACTGGAGTGTACTTAACAACTCTGCCAAGTCTCTACATAGTGATAATTTGTTGAGTCGATTGATGATTTTTCAGCTAAAATTCTTCTACTAATACCTATACAGTTTAGAACAGATGGGAGTGTGTTTGATCTGAGACGGCTTCAGGCCCGCACAAAGGTGTTCTCAGTAATCATACGCGATCTACTCTATGCCGATGACTGTGCACTGATGGCACATACACAGGTCGTGGCCCAACAACTTTTCGATCGCTTTGCATGTGCTGCCCGTCGCTTCGGACACACAGTCAGTCTAAACTCTAAAGAAAACAGAAGTCATGTTACAGACAGAGAACAGGACATAATCATCATAAACATCATCAGTCCATCATCAAGCACTCCCCCCGGTCATCACAGTGAATGGTGCGACTCTCAAAGCGGTAGACAAATTCTGCTACCTCGGCAGCATCCTCTCTAATGATGCAAACATTGACGAGGAGATTGTTGCTCGGCTGGCTAAGGCAAGCGCTGCATTTGGAGGACTCTCGCGACGACTGTGGAACAACCATGGCATCCATCTGGCCACCAAGATCGCAGTCTACAAAGCATTTGTGCTGACGACGCTTCTCTATGGATGCGAGTCATGGACACCATATCGCAGGCACATTGCTCAGCTTGACCGATTTCCTATGAGATGCCTTCGAAAAATAGCACGTATACGATGGCAGGACTTGCTTCCCAACACGGCGGTCCTTGAGTGCCTGTGGCTCCACGGGCATAGAGGCCATGCTAACAGCAACACAGCTCCGCTGGACTGGTCACGTTGTACGCATGGCCAACTCACGGATCCCGAAACAAGTCTTCTACGGTCAGCTTGCACAGGGCACCCGGGCACAGGGAGGCATCATCAGTCCATCATCAAGACAAGCGTTACAAGTACATCCTGAAAGCCAACCTGAAAAAGTGCAGCATATCGGCTGCCGATCTGGAAGGACTAGCAGCAGAGCGCTCGGAATGGCGCGGTACGTGCAGCGAAGCGACAGAGACATTTGAACTTCAAAGGATAGTGCAGCTCAAGCAAAAACGGCAGCTGCGTAAAGCAAAGAAACAACGTGCTGAAGGTGACCAGACTTGACAGTCCAGGACTGGAACTTTGATCACGACGTGAGTTCCGTCGCATCGACGGCTCAGTCCATCATCAAGACACATGCCTCAGACGGAACCATTCGATGACCGTGCCGGTCCTCGATCCGCCCCGTGTCCAGACTCTGACCAACCTCCTGCGAACTGCCTCACAAAACCAAACCGCGACCGGACAGATCGATCTCTCACAGTTGCTGATAACGGACGAAGCATTTCCACCAATTGCTTCGTGTCTCTCTCATCCTGTTTCAAATGGTCATCTCAGTAAAAGAATACCGAAAGCTGCATGCGCTGCTCTACTTAGTGACCGAATTCAAGCAATCATTCTGGAACCAAACTGTGTTGATAACTGGTCTGATCTCCTCGTCTTCGCTAATACTGTGCTGGCTAAACCAAGGAGAGTTTTTTTTAAAAAATATTCGTTTATTCAAATTCAATCTGACAAACCACAGAATGATTACAGGGTAATCAGAAATTCCAGAAAAAAACTCCAGAAATTTTCACTTTAGTCAGTGTTTTTAACGAAACCAATAGTGTAGGCCTAGGCCATGACTGCCGCAGCGCATGTTGACAGACCGGAACCGGCTACAGTATACTATACAGCATTGTGGGGCGCGGCGGTGTAGTGCTTGATTAAGTGCCTTGGAGCAAGAGGGTTCCAGGTTCAAATCCACCTCAAGCTGCCGCGTAGGGATCTTGAGCAAGTCCTTCACTCGCAATTGCTCGTGCGCTTTGGCGTGAAACTCTGATGCAGTGTCCGCGCTGTAGTCGGGAGCGCTTCTGAGTAGCGCATGTTCGCCAATCCCAGAAATTAAGTAAATATTATTGGACTAGTCACGTTAATGTAACGTGCGACATTTGCTGCACTCACCTGGGATCTAAGGAATTGTGGCCTCAGATGAACTATCGGCAGTGTATTTTGAAAGCAGCTAATTTATTTCTATATACACTAGTAATAATAACAATATAAACACCATATGCTGGGAGAAATGGATTAAATAATGATGGAAGGGCTTGAATGCATTCTTAACTTCAGTTTGAACCAGCATCAATGGATGCAAGCTTCAGTGCCCATTCGAGATCTTGGTTTGAGACGAGTGTCTTCACTGGCTTCTCCTGCCTATTTGGCCTCAGCTGTGAGCACTTTGGAACTTTAGTCTGCCATCTTGACCGAATGCACCACTGTTCCAGACACTTACATTGAGGGTTTGATAGTGGCATGACATGACACTCTTCCAGGCATCATAGATCCTCTGCCAGCTAAACAGGGTGCACGGGACAGACCTTTGATAGAGGGACAAAATGTCAATTTTGGCCTCTATGACCAATAGTTTTGATTTGTCTAGACTGGCTGCTGCCAATTGTCTCACTTGTGAGTTTGGCTAACTCAAGGTTCTTCCAATACACAGGTTGGCCCGCTGGCTTAGGCAGCGGGCTCATTAACTCGGGGTGGGGTGTTTCTGACGTCGCATGCCTAGTCGATCTGACTCGTGTATAACCTGCCTGCAGTTCATTCAGTGTAGCTGCCCAATATTAATCCACACATTCAGTGTAACTGATGTATTTACAACAAATAAATAGAGATACCTAGTAACTGTGCAATCGCCAGTTGAAAAAATACGTAGTGCATAGGAAAGGTTTATCATTTCATCAATAATTTCCTAAAGATGACGGATTATTCTAACTCTGGATATCAATGTGCTGCCGGAAAGATACATTTAATGCAAAGACAGCGCGCATATGTTCTGAGCATTTCGAAGCTGAACAGTTTCACAGACATTTAAGAAGCAAAAGACATTGCCAGAAACAATAGACATTTAGCTGGATAGTCGGGTCATTTCACTTCCCCGGACATATCACCCCGGACATGTCCCCCCGAGGAAGAACATTCCCCGTATATAGACAAAATTCATCAAAATATAAATAAATACATGCATGCATGCATGCATGCATGCATGTATGCATACATGCATAGATGCATACAGACGTGCGTATAATGTAGGCTATGTATGTTTGCATGTATGTATGTATGTATGTATGTATGTATGTATGTATGCATGTATGTATGTATGTATGTATGTATGTATGTATGTATGTATGTATGTATGTATGTCTGTCTGTATGCATGCATGCATGTATGTATGTATGTATGTTTGTTTGTATGTATGTATGTATGTATGTCCGGGGGAATGTCCGGCTGTCATTCACGTGTACACTTGTTGGTGCCATTCGATTAATCATTTCTGATGCAAGGATTTGTTAGAGTCATTTAAGGCTGCTCTTAATGTCGTTCACATCTAAAATTATATTTCCA
Organism: Lumbricus rubellus; assembly: GCA_945859605.1. NCBI lineage: Eukaryota > Metazoa > Annelida > Clitellata > Crassiclitellata > Lumbricidae > Lumbricus > Lumbricus rubellus. The sequence goes on along the minus strand of OX243811.1, from coordinate 19,147,524 downwards.
ATAAACGATAGCTGTGGGCAACTTCGGACTGCTAAATTAATGTAGGCTATTAGATATTGGATCCGGAGTTTAATGGCGGCTTAATTATGACAACAAAAGACGTATTTGGCATACGACAGCAGATTTAAATTCCTACTGATGTTACTAAATGTACGCTATCTAGGTTCTTCGAATACACTTGGTATGCTATAGTTTCAACAGACATGTCAGATGCCAGCAGCGCTGGTCGACTAGGCATGCGACGTCACGGCACCCCACTCCGATTCACGCATATTCATAACCCCCTCAGCGGCGCGACCTGTGTGTCTATAGATCTTGGGCTAACTGCCCTCCCATACACTTCTTGTGGACTCTACATGAACAGTGAGACAGCGTGTGTTGGACTTCGGTTGGGCCTTGACCTCTGTCTCACTCACACATGTCAATGCAGAGATGCTGTTTTCTCAAATTGTCAGCATGGGGTAGTTTGTAGGAAATCGAAGAGACGTTCCATCCAGCATCATGCCATTAATGACATAATTTGCCCTTCACTCCAAAGTGCAGATATAACAAGCCAACGGGTCTTCTGAGGAACGATGGGAAACAATCGGCAGTGCCACGCTGGTTCCTTGGTCTCAAATACATGACCTGGGATGCAACAGTGGTTCACACTTGTGCTGCTTCAAACATTCTTAAAGGCCTATTTCCGCAGGTTCTGTGGCTGAACGAGTTCCTGTTCACAAGTCGAACCAAGTATGAATTGCTGTGTGCAACCCACATATTTATTTGTTCTCGTTGCCTTTGATATTTTGGCATCTGCAAAGCAGTAATTTGTTCAGTGACACTGCACATATCACCAATTACAACAACAGCACCACGCTGCCTCCTTGGCTTGACCTCCACGGGTTTTGACCTGGCACTGGAACGAACAGGGCAGTTTGGCTATTGCGGACTTTATTTGTTATAGCGCTGGTGAATAAGCTGGTCTCTCTGACTGGGCTTTTGTTGGCACTGAGAAATACTTGATTTTACATTACACTCAGCCAATGTCGTAAACACTGATACTGATGCGGTGTCAAGGACAGCTAGATATCATGCTTCCATTCTTTGCTCTGCAGCTAGCCAACAACCAACTGCACAACCAGAGACCACCACAAGGTGATGGCAAAGGTCGCAATAGTTAATTCATCATGAGCTTTAAAGCAAACAATTTCATCCTAATCACCAAGAGCATACACTGAACCTTTCAAATTTCTAAGAACTGTTTTCAGAACATCAACTCCCATCTGACAGGCCACACTAAGTGATTGTGAAGTGTAGATTATAAGACTAATTGTAAATAAGAATAACATGTAAGAAACAAAATTGAAGTATCAAGTAATTGCTTTTCTTATGCAAAAATTGTATTTCTGCGACTTTATTAACATTGCATGCTAATATTCTGTTGATAATAATTGTAACATAGATAATGTTACAAGAGCTTTGCAGGGATAACCATATTTACATTCAAGATTGTAGCACATTTTTTGCAATAAAATCAAAGGTTCAGAATGCTTATACCTATAAATGCAGTGATATAAGCGCTACTCGGAAGCCAAGCGCGGGGCACCAGCTTATTCTCGAGCGCTGCGTTAAAATGGATGTCGGTAGGAATAGTTCAAAGGTGTCCTGGTCGAGTTCAGAGGTGCGGGTGTCGTCTGGAAGATGGAAGATCAGATGACACGGTACGTAATAGTTCTTGAAAAGGTGTGATATAGGGCAGTACAAGGCCTATCAAATGAATGAAGTAAACAATGAAACTGAGAAAATAAAATAGTACAGGCTCAGCTGTATTTTATTAATCAGTTTCTGTTTGTCTATGAATCGTATAAGTTTCCACGAAATTTGCATACGCAGGAGACCCCAGCTCGGCCTAATGCAGATTCAAGCGATTGCGTAAGAAACCGGCAAAACAACAGGCTCTAATTTCTTTTTAAAAGATGTAAGGTGTCTGCCGGTAGCCTGCGGATATAGGACCTACTTCAAGTTGAGTTAGACATTCAAGAATTAATAAAGCATTACTAATTTATCAAAATACAAATGTTTTATTCCGTTCTTTACAATAATATTTCCGGCAACAGCTGACTTTTTGACTCAAAATCTGGCGCGCTAGCCCAGTTCTACACCATAAAATTTCTCTCTATGAAATGACCCAGAGTGAGATTTGAGCGGCTGTTGACCATTTTGCAAATACATTATTATTATAACTTTCATTATTTTTTATATTCAGCCTGTTTTAAATCTTTTCCTGGTAGTACATTGCAGTTCATGTAATGCAATCCGGCTTCGAGATTAAGCCTTATTGTAAAACCGATACAACGCTAAAATAGCTTACGATTTAACGCCTCAAAATTTATTATTATTATTATTATTATTATTATTATTATTATTATTATTATTACTATTATTATTATTATTATTATAATTATTATTATTATTAATTATTATTATTATTATTATTATTATTATTATTATTATTATTATTATCATCATTATGGAAAAGTCGCTCAGCTGAATGTCATTCACAGCTCGGGGAGTAGTGGCAATGTCCCGGAAAGGCAGATGGCATTCCCACGTTGTAGAGCCACCGAGATTCGCTGGAATAGGTACGAAGTCTCCATTGGGTCGTGGGTTGCGGCGGTTATTCGGCTCCCCAACTCAGAAATGAATGTTTATTTATTATTATTATTATTATTATTATTATTATTATTATTATTATTATTATTATTATTATTATTATAAAATGTATATGGTCATTTGGTTGCAAGCGTAAACAATATTTTGATGAGCAACAATAATGTGTAACATTTCAGTGGAAAAAATTAAACATTATTTATAAACTAAGTGTGCTTTATATAATAGTATTTGTATAAATATAAACCATGTGAATTATTATTATTATTATTGTTCCCCTTTCGGGAATTATTATTATTATTATTATTATTATTATTATTATCATTATTATTATTATTATTATTATTATTATTATTATTATTATTATTATTATTATTATTATTATTATTATTATTATTATTATTATTATTATTATTATTAAATAATCCGAAGTAGTACAATTCACCAAGGCAAATAAGGCAACGAATAGTGTAAATAAAGACTATGGAATCAGTAGTCAATCTGATAGCTGTGGCTGCTTCTCGATTGTGCCCCTGCAAGCAACAGCGTTGAATCTTTGGATGCAAACTGAAATCCGTTGGAACAGATAGCTTGACTCTTTGGGGTCTCCAGTGATTTGAGTCAGGAGACGCCCCAAAACTTTCAGAAGCTTCAATCCATCGATGTTGATTGGGCCCATGGTCTCGAAAGCCAGTGGAACAAAGAGATAGGTGGCCATAAGATGATTGTACTTATCGACCTTCCTGGTAGCCGCCACCTCCGCTGCCGCACCCGCAGACACGGATGTCGCCTGGACGTATGATGGAGCAACAGTGTCAATCACCGTGGCATCCCAGACGAGATTTCGGCCTTTGTACCAAGGATTCAGCGTAGGACCATATCAGGACGTCTGCCATCAGTTCTAGAAAGACCTGGTGGTTCCCTAATATTTGGGAAACCTGCTCGTGTGAGACTTCGACTGATTAGATCGTTTAATGTTGCGTGTCTGGCGATCCGTCCAGGTCCAAGACCACAGGAAAGTCCATGCGCTCCGATCGCTGTCACTCGGGCTCCACATGGGCAAGCATGAGGCTCGCAAATGCATGATCCCAGGCGGAGACCTACCGCAATTCTGACCGCCTCGTCGTCTAATCGTAATCCACATGATGTCACGGGAAGGGCGAAGAACCAGTCACCTGCGTGAGGGGCTGCCACTGCCTTGAAAAACGTGCTTGATGGTATGGGTCGGAAAGTGCATTGCTCAGCTCGGTAACCGTATTCTGCATGATAGGCTTGTCCCAGCTTGATTGTTTGTGAGCCGCACCGCTCTCAGGTATCCCAGATTGGCTCTCAGCACACCAAAGATGCTCCATCAATTCCACCCGCTCGTCAGTATCGGGGCATGCATTGCCTGGGGGAACGGACATTAGCCCCCCTGGACATTAGCCCCCCGGACATTAGCCCCCCCGGACATTAGCCCCCCCGGACATTAGCCCCCCCCGAGGTAGGACATTAGCCCCCCCAGTCATACATTGCACATTAGTTTAACATTGTGAGAATATGTTAATAGGAGGTTTAATATGAAACATTTAAAGGCATTAATTGTAGAACAACTCATTGTGTAAAGTTTCTCATAAATGGAAACGACGCTAATAAGTCTACGAAGCTCAGACGCAGTTAACTGACGTTAACAAACCTTCGTTGTAGCAAAAGCTGACACTAACAAGTAGGCCTAGTTACTGTAGGCTATACGATTCTCTGCAGTCGTTCATTTCCCTAATGTATTGAATCTAATGTTGAAATGAAACGACGCTAACAAGTCTATGAAGCTGAGACGTAGCCTAACTAACGTTAACAAACCTTTGTTGCAGGACACTAAACAAATAGACTGTATAGGCCCTACATACGATTCCCAGTCGTTCATTTCGAATACAAGTATAATTATATGCCTACTGACACAATTAGAACCTAAATGACACTAAGAAGTTTCGTATGCATGCGAATGCCATTGACAATTTATCAGTTACGGCGCTATTCGATGATTTGCACAAGAAGGGGGGGGGGCTAATGTCCGGGGGGGCTAATGTCCTAGCAAAATGGGGGGGCTAATGTCCGGGGAGCTAATGTCCGGGGGGCTAATGTCCGGGGGGGGCTAATGTCCAGGGGGGGCTAATGTCCTACACTCGCATTGCCTAGGATGGAGGACTGGAGTGCTCGGGTATTGCAACGGAAGCCAAAAAGACAGGAAGAGCAAGCGAAGCCACCCGGCGAATTCCCAGTACACCCATCTTCACCGGCAAAGATGCCTGTAGCCATTGGTCGTTGGATAGGGCGATGTTGAGGACTGCACTCAAGTCGTTCCGAAGGTGTTCGTCGAATTTTTCCAGCAGCACGTGCCCTGTGCAGGGGTTACATCTTAAAGTGTACATCAGTCTATGGGAGCTGAGAGAGCATCGAAGGAGGATCAGAGCGTCGTGTTTGGCGATGGTTTCCAGTCTGTTAATTGCCAACGACAACTCGGTACATCTGCCTTCAAGACAAGTTGTCAAGGCCTCACTGGTGGACAGTGGCGCACCCAGCAAACAGGCTTTCTCTGGCGATGTGACGGTAAAATTCTGAAAAACACGGTCGATGCTTTGCAGGTCATGGTGATAGAGGATTTCGCATTTGTTCTGATTGAGTTGCAGTCCAAGTTGTTCACATCTCTGCTTCAAAAGACTTACATCCTTCGCCACGATGGCTGCCTCTCCTCCCAGGGACAGATCATCCATGTAGCCCAGAACCAGCGGTGATGACAAATCTTGCAGAATGGGTTGTAACGGAAGACAGAAAAGCATCGGACCCAATTGGTCTCCCTGTTGGGGTCCGACCTGTGATGAAATTGAATACTGACCAAACCGGAGCTCAGAGGGTTCCGCCTAATGCGAGGTGGCAGAATGAAGAAATTTCGGGAAGGATGTCGTCGACCGAAGAAAGCATTTGATCTCTGTATAGACTGTTGAACGCATTCTTAAAGTCAAGCGTCACAAGAATTGACCCTGCTGGCATTGTTTCCAGGAAGCGTCTCGCTGCGTGGACCGCTGCCTCTGCTCCACCCGGCACACCGACTCCCACCTGCTTCGGTGCGAGATAGTCGGTTGCCATTGTAACCGCATAGGCATTTGCGCATTTAGATGCGAGTCTACGCCAGTAATGTCCTATGACAATTGGACGGAGACCACCAGAATCTTTTCTGAGCGCCATGAGGGTGCCTCCAAAGAGAACGGGTCTGATGTGCTCAGGGCATTCACCCTTAAGAAGGAGGTTGACCAGTACGGTGATGGCAGTGATAAGCTCTGATCCAATTTCGACGCAGTTGACTAAGTCTAACAGATGCTGAGGACGAAGGCCGTCAGGTCCTCCCGAAGAACCTTGCGGAAAAGAACGGATCCGGCCGAGAATCTCTTTTTCAGTTGTTTGGAAGGGCTCCACGCTGCGATTTACCGTGAAATGAGGTCGATCGGTTGGATGCTCAGGGTGTTTAGAGCGTAACTCCTCTAAGGTTTCCGAATCTGCCATAACTGGGATGTCGTTGGAGCACAGTATTCTGATGGCCGCTCTGATGTTACCATCCTCTAGTTTGGAAGCAACAGCTACGGCTATCGCCTGGTCATCGTGTGATCTAGTTCGAATACCACTACGGGTGCTGTTGCTACTGTTTTCCGAGAAGATTTCATCACTCTTGAGCTGACAAGATGTGTGAAAGTTCTCCACCCGCTTCTTTATGGTTGACGACAGATCGTGGCGCTTTCCTCCTTTTCTTGGTTGTTCCAAGATCGCCGCACCAAAAGTAAGAGGCATCTGCCAAGTGGTAGAGTTTCCAGGGTCACACAAGATTTTGTTGATGATGGTGGTGAGAAGTCGTCCGGTTTGAAGTCTAGCAGCTTTTGAGATCCGTTTCAGCAATCTCTGTGGCAGTGATGGATGTGAGATTCTGACCTTAGAGGCGTCGCTGTTTACCGACAGTCTTGTTATGCGGTGGCGGCAGCGTCTGCACAACCTCATCCGACTGGCGGCGTTCGTCTACCCTGTCACCCTGGCTGCAGCTCGAGAGGAAGCCTATGGGAACCAGGACAGCCTCCTCTTCTTGGTTGTTCCAAGATCGCCGCACCAAAAGTAAGAAGCATATGCCAAGTGGTAGAGTTTCCGGGGTCACACAAGATTTTGTTGATGATGGTGGTGAGAAGTCGTCCGGTTTGAAGTCTAGCAGCTTTTGGGATGCGTTTCAGCAATCTCTGTGGCAGTGATGGATGTGAGATTCTGACCTTAGAGGCGTCGCTGTTTACCGACAGTCTTGTTATGCGGTGGCGGCAGTGTCTGCACAACCTCATCCGACTGGCGGCGTTCGTCTACCTCTGGATTGTCACCCTGGCTGCAGCTCGTTCCGAGAGGTAACCTATGGGAACCAGGACATGGTTGGTTTCGAGGGCCGTGCAGATGAACCTTCCCGTCTTTGTTATGTAACTGTCTTTCAGACCTACACACACTGCATACGCCTTTCACTTTTTGCGACGTTCGTAGGCCTACGGGCGACGTCATGTAATCCGACGTAATTAGACGATGCGTTGACATGGTAATGTTTACGTCATAGATAAGCCGTTTCAAATAAGATGGAAAAGTTTAAACGGCGCGATAAACGATAAACGATGATGAAGAATCAAATAATCCCAAACATACTGTACTGAATCCGTAGAAAATAACGAAGCGTGTTGTAACCTAAGCGGAATTGATTAAATAAAATACAAATACAACCCGATGTTGAGTTGGTAAGATGGAGCCACGGTATCCGTCACTGTGACATCCCAAACGAGATTATTATATTATTATTATTATTATTATTATTATTATTATTATTATTATTATTATTATTGTTATTATTATTATTATTATTATTATTATTATTATTATTATTATTATTAATATTATTATTATCATTATCATTGTTATATTCCTCTAAATAATATTAATATTATTATTATTATTATTATTATTATTATTATTATTATTATTATTATTATAACAATAATCTTTATTAATAATCAAAGGTGTGCCAAACAATAACCGGAGATATTACTAATGTTATTATTATTATTATTATTATTATTATTATTATTATTATTATTATTATGATACGACGACAGTTTGACCACTCTTATAAGGAACGTAACACACGACGTGTGATTGTCTTTTTCGGCCGACACGGTCTCATCTGCTGTAGAACGCTTCCTCCTGTCGTTCCACGGCTCGTTTTGCCGGAATGTAAATCTCCTTCTCAGGTCGATCAGGGAGCGGTGGCAATGTTCCGGAGAGGCAGATGGCGTTCCCCTGTTGAAGAGCCACCGAAATCCGCTGGAATAAGTACGACGCTTCCATAGGGTCATGGGTAGCAGACGCAATTCTCTTCCCCAATTCAGAAATGAAATCCAGTCCTTCTTTACACCACGCGCCGCCGGTCTATATGGCGACCGCTACAAACGCGTGGGTACTGGTGATGGTGGAATACTTGATAGATTTTAACGCAGCTGCGCGTTCGGCGGCTTCGCCAGCTCCGATGGAAGTGTATGGGAGGTGAGACAGGGCGAAAGTGTCGGGCACTGTCACATCCCATGCCAGGCATCGACCTCGTGACCAAGGAATGATCGTCACGCCGTCTGGTCGCTTCCCGTCTTCTCTTAGTAGGCCGAGCGGTTCCTTTTGAGACGGGATTTTCGCCCTGCCAAGAGCTCTCCATATAACGTCATTGATCAAGCTGTGTCTTTGGTGTTTCCCGCTCCCTCCTCTGCACACCAATCCATGCAATCCTCTCGCGTCGACATTCCCTCGGCAGAGGTGGCACACGTGAGGTTCACAAAGCAACGTTCCTAATCATTATTATTATTATTATTATTATTATTATTATTATTATTATTATTATTATTATTATTATTATTATTATTATTATTATTATTATTATTATTATTATTATTATTATTATTATTATTATTATTATTATTATTATTATTATTATCATTATTATTATTATTAATTATTATTATTATTATTATTATCATTATTATTATTATTATTATTATTATTATTATTATTATTATTATTATTATTATTATTATTATTATTAATATTATTATTATTATTATTATTATTATTATTTTTATTATTATTTATTTTTAAAAAAAATATTATTATTATCTTTTAATATTTCCAAGACAACATATCAATAACAGGAAATACAATAAACTAGAAAAGCTATAGCTATAGATACATGTCCTATGGCTTCGGCTCAGCTAAAGTGCCTCGAAAGGCCACCGAGTTGAAGCGCTGACAGTAATAGAGAGGCGTTGCAGCAAAAAACAGGTCTCTCTCATATCACCGGAAGACAATGTTAGAATGCGACCTAAATCAGACAGAAAGTCGAGGCCAATACTGCAAATGGGTCCTAAGGTCTCAAGGGCTAAAGGAACGAAAAAGTGAGTGTTTACAAGAGAGACGTATTTAGTGTTTTTCCTTTTTTTTTTATTTTATATTATTATTATTATTATTATTATTATTATTATTATTATTATTGTTGTTGTTGTTGTTGTTGTTGTTGTTGTTATTATTATTATTATCATCATTATTATTATTATTATTATTATTATTATTATTATTATTATTATTATTATTATTATTATTATTATGACACAATCATTTATTACTTTTGACAAAAGTTCCGAAGAATATTAATCGTTACTACAGTTCTTGGTCTTCGCCATCAGTGTCGTGCATAAAAGTAACCCTAAATCTATTGCGTTGTGTCGTTGCGTGCAGATGGACAGACGCTGGAATAGATACATAGATTCCAAAGGGTCACCCGTGGCGGCAGTCAGCCGACTACCTAATTCCATAAGGAACTCACGACCTGACAAATTAATTGGACCTAATGTCTCTGGCACGAAGTTGTGGATTGCGGGGAACTTTGCATATTTTGCTATTTTACGCGAAGCGGCTAATTCAGCTGCACTCCCAGGTATCATCGATGTATTCGGCAAGTAAGATGCGTCACAAGAATGTACGAAGGTCGCGTCTCAGGTCAAGTACCTTCCCCCAGCCCACGGTACGAGCGTCGCTCCGTCTGGCCTCTTACCGTCACTATTATAATTATTATTATTATTATTACTATTATTTTTATTATTATTATTATTATCAATATCATTATTATTATTATTGTTTATTATTATTATTATTATTATTAGTAGTAGTAGTAGTAGTAGTAGTAGTAGTAGTAGTAGTAGTAGTAGTAGTAGTAGTAGTAGTCTTATTATTATTATTATTATTATTATTATTATTATTATTATTATTATTATTATTATTATTATTATTATTATTATTATTATTTTTGTTATATATTTTTATTTTTATTAGATGAAATTCGATCCATTAAACAGCAAAATCAGGATGGACAAAAGAGCCGCTGAAGGCCACGCAATTAAAGCGCTGGATTGAAATCGACAAACGCTGGAAGAGATAGCAAGTTTCTCTAGGGTCTCCGGAAAATTGGGAAAGACGTCTTCCTAGATCTTTGATCAGAATAAAAGCGCTCTCGTTGATTGGACCCAGGGTCTCGAAGGCCAGCGGCACAAATAAGTAGGTTGTGGACAGCTAACTGTACTTTGCATTCTTTTTGGTGGCAGCCAGCTCAGCCGCCGATACAGCTGCGCCCGATGTTGAGTTGGTAAGATGGAGCCACGGTATCCGTCACTGTGACATCCCAAACGAGTCTACGGCCTCCGCTCCATGGAATTAGAGTATTCTCATCGTCCGTCCTCCGCAAACCGGGTGGCTCTTTAATGTTGGAAACGCCCGCACAAGTCCGGCTGCGGCTGATCATGTCGATAAGTACGCCGTGACTGGCAATCCTACCAGGGCCGAGACCACAAGACAGAACATGGGAGCCATCCGCCCCACAAGGACATGCGTGTGGCTCGCATATGCCCACTCCAAGGGCGGCGGCTTACAGCTATCCTCACCGCTTCGTCGTCCAGCCTCAAACCACACGACGATATTGGCAGCGCAACCAACCAATCGCCGCTGTGAGGCGCAGCCACTGCTCTAAGGCGTGCTTGATGGTAAGCGTCAGTGTGGATGGTGAGCAGTGATTCTACCACCTTGATGACAAGCGGGTCTGTCCCAGTGCGACTGTTTGTGGGCCACGCTCTCGTCTGGCACACCGCCAGATGCCTCTTGCTTCGCACCAACGTCGCGTCATCTCTTCCACACATAAGTCGGTGTCCGTCTGATTTAATCCCAGCATCGAGGGTCGCGGGTGCCTGCAGCAGAAGCCAGAAAGGCAGGGAGTGCAAGCGAAGCCACCCGACGAATTCACAATCTTCACGGGCAAAGTGGCCTGTAGCCATTGATCGTTCCATAAGGCGATGTTAAAGACTGAACTTAATCCGTTTCGAAGAATTGCGTCGAACACCCGCCCATGCAAACCGCTTGGTCTGCTCAGAGAAGACGGAAAGCGACCATACGGCGTGACAATCATCCCATGGTCACGCTACACGGGCTGCATCTTAATGTGTAAACCAGTCTCTGTGAGCTGAGTGAGAATCTGAGGAGGGTCAAAGCATCATGTTTGGCAATGGACTCTAATCTGCTAATTGCCAACTCCAGCTCCGTACATCTGTCCGCCAGACATTTTGTCAATGGTGCACCAAGCAAACATTATTATTATTAGTGTCAGAATTAATTCTAATTAATTATTGTTATTATTATTATTATTATTATTATTATTATTATTATTATTATTATTATTATTATTATTATTATTATTATTATTATTATTATTATTATTATTATTATTATTATTATTATTATTATTATTATTATTATTATTATTATTATTATAACACAATCATTTATTGAAAAACAAAACAAACTTGAAACCGGACTAATAACAGAAAAGTGTTCAAGCGTAGAGAGCATTGATATCGTCCCCGGGGAGTGGTGCAAAAGTACCCCTATAAGCAACTGCATTGAAACGTTGTGTGCAAATAGAAAGTCTCTGGAAGAGGTAGACAGTTTCTCTTGGGTCACCGGAAACAGCGGCACAACGGCGGCCCAACTCTAATAAAAATTTCCGACCCGCGCTATTGATGGGACCCAATGTTTCAACTGCAATTGGTACGAACTCGTGGGAGACAGGAAGAAAAGAGTATTTGTTACACTTTCGATCCGCAGCATGTTCGGCAGCACCTCCGGATGCAGTAGATGACAGATGACAGATGTAGATAGGAGACAGCACAAGTATGGATGGCTGTGAAATCCCATGCGATGTATTTTCCTCTGGCCCATAGGACGAGGGTGGCTCCGTCTGGTCTTTTCCCGTCCGTTCTTATCAGGCCTGGAGGCTCCTTAGAACTGGGGATGTTCGCCTTCGCGAGTGCCCTCCACACCAAGTCGTTGACCGCAAAGTGTCGGGCCGTTCTTCCAAATGATCGTCTGCAGGCCAACCCGTGGTGTCCTCTGGAGTCGGTGGTCTCTCCGCACTGACACTGGTGTGGTGTACACAAATCCAAACCCAGGCGCAGTCCAACGGCAACCCGGATTGCCTCGTTGCTTAGATCTAAGCCGCAGGCGGTCACAGGAATAGTTAAAAGCCAGTCTCCCGCAAATAGCCTGGCCATGTTGACTGGTCTGGATCGCTGTAGGCGGCCCATACCGCTGCCCTGTCTGCCTTTATCAGTGGACTATCCCACACGATCAGCTGGGTGTTCTTGCGGACCTCGAGCAGTTCGACGATGTGAACATCAACCCACTCCTCCTTGTTCAGGATGGTGCTCACGAGTGACTTGGTCGATGCGGCTGATGCCAAATAAGCTGAAGATGCCAGCATCGAGACACGTCTAACTCCGAGTCCACCATCTCTAATCGGGAGTGTGGCTTGTAGCCATTGGATGTCGTTGAGGCTGATGTTGAGGATATTCTCAAGTCCCCTGCGCATTTGTTCGTCCATTTTCTCGAGCAATAGATGGCCATGGCATGGGGCAGTTCTCAGCAAATAGGTAAGTTTTGCTGCCCCAAAACTTGACCCCAGCAGGATCAACGCTGCCTGAGCTCGAAGGCAGGCTGCCCGTTCTAGTATCTCGCTGTGCCTGAGCAGCGCCCCGTCTAAGGCCTCTCTCCGTCCGCTCGAATCCTTCGAATGCTGGCTTCGTTTGGTCCGTCTTTGAGTAGAGTTCACATTTCTTACTATTCAAGCAGATACCGAGCGATGTCTCCAGGTCTTTAAGCAATGCCAAATCCTGCAGTACGTCGTCTTTCTTACCTCCCAGCGAGATGTCGTCCAGATAGCCAAGCCTGAAACTTGAGCGCATTGCACGCAAGACTGGCTGTAGAGGCAGGCAGAACAGCAGAGGCCCCAAAGGATCCCCCTGCTGGGGTCCCATCCTCGAACGAACCACGAAGGAGCCAAACTGCAGCTGAGAATCTGCTGAGTACGACTGGTGTGTGAAGGCGTAGATCTCCGGTATAGTGTCGTAAACCATCTGCAGCATGACGTCTCTTCGCAAGGTGTTGAATGCGTTTGTGAAGTCAAGTTTCACGAAGATCTCGTCCTCTGTCATGTATGTGACGAAGCTTCTTGCCGCATGTACTGCAGCTTCACCGCCTCCTGGAACTGCCACTCCAACTTGCAATGGGGCAAAGAAAGATTCTAGCCTTCCAGGGCGTAGCTGTGGGCGCACTTCGCTGCCAGCCTCCTCCAGGCGTATCCAATCGCTATTGGTCGAAGACCTCCTGATTTTTTAGATAGGGCGATCAAGGTTCCGCCGAAAACAATCTCTCGCATTTAGCAGCACGTTAATGAAGCTTGTAAGTGTTTTCAAGAACGACTCTGATTATTCTTTATTATTTAGTAAGTCGAGAAGGTGTTGGAGTCGCAAACCGTCCGGCCCCCCAGCGGATCCCGCCGGGAAAGATCGCACCGCGTCCGCCACATCCTTTTCCGATGCCTGGTATGGTGTGGTGGTCCGCGCTGCATCTGGTAATTCTGCCAGTTTGAAAGCCCACTTGTCCGACGGATGTCTTTCCTGCATGGCTGCAACGGTTTCTGGTGTCGCCTTGACTGGATAAGCCTGACTGCAGAGGATTCGTGTGGCTGCTTTGATGTTTCCATCTTCAAGTTTGGCGTTGACTGCTGCCAAGAACAACTCCCTCTCAGTGGCGCATTTACCGTCGTATCCTGTGTCGAGCTCTTCTCCAACATCCGACCTCTGGAACTCCCGGTTGTCAAAACTCTTCTTCACTACATTAGCCATGTTGCGTCTGCGGCCAGACCGTTTCGGTTGCGCCAAGATGTTCGAAGCGAAGCACAGGAGCCTGCCCATTGCTTGATTCCTGACGGGTTGTCTATGATTGAGCGCATGATGTCGACTAACACACAAGAGCAAGCGAATCTGGCACCTCTCGGAATATGCTTCATAAGTCTGCTGTTTCTCTGTGTAGGATGTCGGATCATGTTCGTAGAGATACTTATGTCTCCATCAACGTTCTCTTTGTCAGACATCTCTGACTCTGTTGTCAACTGAATCCGGCCATGGACATCGCTCTCTGTCCCTCCGCTCCGCCGTCATCTCGCGTTTGTTTCTGCGTTGGTGTCAAATTTAACGGAGGCAGCCTAGATCCAGGGCAAGGATTGCTCCGTGGTCCATGAACATGCACAGACTCGTCGCGCAAGTGTAGCTGTCTTACTGCCAAACATCTGCTGCACACACCACTGGCCTTGACATTATTATTATTATTATTATATAAAAAAATAATTGTGCAATCTTTATCGGACGACGTGGTCTCATCTGCTGCAGGTCGCTTCCTTCTGTCGTTCCACGCCTCGTTTAGCCGGATTGTAAATCTCCTTCTCGAGTCGATCAGGGAGCGGTGGCAATGTTCCAGAAAGGCAGATGGCGTTGCCCCGTTGAAGAGTCACGGAAATCCGCTGAAATAAGTACGATGTTTCCATAGGTTCATGGGTAGCAGCAGCAATTCTCTTCCCCTACTTAGAAATGAAATCCAGTCCTTCTTTGCACCAAGCACCGCTGGTCTCCAAGGCGACCGCCACAAAAGCGTGGGTACTGGTGATGTTGGAATACTTGATAGATTCTGACGTAGTTGCGCGTTCAGCGGCTAAACCAGCTCCAATGGATGTGTGCGGAAGGTGTGACCGGGCGAAAGTGTCGGGCACTGTCACATCCCATGCCAGGCATCGACCTCGTGACCATGGGATGATTGTCACGCCGTCTGGTCGCTTTCCGTCTTCTCTGAGCAGACCAAGCGGTTCTTTGTGAGCCAAGAGCTCTCCATATAACGTCATTGATCATGTTGTGTCTTTGGTATTTTCCGTTTCCTCCTCTGCACACCAGTCCATGCAATCCTCTCGCGTCAACATTCCCTCGGCAGTGGTGGCACACATGAGGTTCACAAAGCGACGTTCCGAGTCTCAAGCCCAACTGCAAGACGTATCTCCTCGTCTGAGAGGCGCAGGCCCAGTGCAGTCACAGGTGGAGCTAGCATCCAGTCTCCAGAATGAGAGCTCTCGAAGCTAGCAGGCGAGCGCGGTCGCATGGGATACTGGTAGGTTCGAGCAGACCCGTCCATGCCTTGTCAGTGACTTTAGAATCCCACTCCCTTTGGCTGTGAGATTCTGCTCCAGTTGGTGGATCTGCTATCCAATCGTTATTATTATTGTTATTATTATTATTATGAACAGAATAAAAACATCTGGAACGGCAACTAATCGTCGTTGAGCTCCTGCGCAGGAATCGCTGGATTATTATTATTATTATTATTATTATTATTATTATTATTATTATTAATCTTATTATTATTATTATAACACATTTATTTCTTCAAAAATAAAAATATTCAGGAATCGCTGGATTATTATTATTATTATTATTATTATTATTATTATTATTATTATTATTATTATTATTATTATTATTATTATTATTATTATTATTATTTTTATTATTATTATTATTATTATTATTATTGTTATTAATATTATTATTATTATAATATTATCTTTTAATATCTTCAAGACAACATATCAATAACAGGAAATACAATAAACTAGAAAAGCTATAGCTATAGTTACATGTCCTCTGGCTTCGGCTCAGCTAAAGTGCCTCGAAATTATTATTATTATTATTATTATTATTATTATTATTATTATTATTATTATTATTATTATTATTATTATTATTATTATTATTATTATTATTATTATAACTTCAACATTTATTGAAAAACCACTCAAGCTGAAAACAAAACAAAAAACAGAAATGTGTTATTATTATTATTATTATTATTATTTTATTAGCGCCCGAGGTATTTTGATCCCTCAGGCTTTAAAAACAATAAATACTAAAAACAGTGTTGTTCTGGAGTTAGCGGTCGTCGTCACCGGTCGATTATTATTATTATTATTTTATTTTTTTTATTTAAAAAAAAAAATTTTCTTTAAATTACCCGAGGTATCTATAATCTTTCAGGTGTCAGATATTAATAAGCAATTTTAACTCTGGAGTGGCCATCCGAGTCAAGATCAGAGAGAACAAAAGTGCTGTGAAATGCAACGGCATTGAAGCGCTGAATAATAATTGACAGACGCTGGAACAAGTAACTGGTTTCTCTGGGTTCGCCAGAAAGTTGAGCCAAGAGACGTCCCAGGTCGGCGAGAAAAGCCTGTGCCTTGGCGCTGATTGGTCCCATTGTTTCGAAAGCCAATGGGACGAAATGGTATGATTGCATCAAATGTGCATACTTAGTGTTTTTTCTGGCTTCAGCCAGTTCAGCAGCACCTCCCGTCCGGATGGAGGTTGTGGATAAGTAGGATGGAGCCACAGTGTCTGCGACTGTGACGTCCCAGGTCAAGCAACGACCTGAGCGCCACGGTATTAGTGTTAGACCATCTGGTTTCTTCCCATCCGACCTTGACAAACCAGGTGGTTCCTTAACTGCTGGGATGGCCGCCTGAGCGAGACCCCTGCAGATAAGATCATTTAGGACCGCATGTCGGACCTGTCGGCCAGGGCCAAGACGGCATGACAGGCCGTGTGAGCCATCAGCAGTCACGAGAGTGCCGCATGGGCAGCTATGTGGGTGGCAGATGACCGCGCCAAGACGTAGGCCCACAGCTATTCGAACTGCCTCGTCGTCCAACCTGAGACCGCAAGTGCTTATTGGTAAGGCGAACAGCCAGTCACCTGCATGAGGCGCTGACACTGCTTTTAGACGTGCTTGATGGTAATCACTGGTGTGAAATTGATCAAGCTCAGCTATTGCTTGTGCAACAACTGGTTTGTCCCAGAAAGATTGCCGGTGAGGAAGTTCTCCGTTTGGGCTAGAAGTAGATTATTTTTGGCACCAATACTCAAACGAAGCGTCAAACTGTATGTCTGTATCAATGGTTACATTGCTCAGCATGGCGGATTGGAGGGCGAGGGTACTTGCAGCGGAAGCCAAAAAGGCGGGAAGCGCAAGCGAAGATACCCTGCGAATGCCTAGACCTCCAGCTTTAACAGGGAGGGAGGCCTGTAACCACTGGTCTTCTGTAAGCGATAGATTAAGAATCGAACACAGACCGGCTCTCAACAGAGAGTCATATTGCTCGAGAAGAGGATGGTCCAAACAAGGACCACAGCGGAGGATGTGCATCAGTTTAGGAGCGCTGATATTATTATTATTATTATTATTATTATTATTATTATTATTATTATTGTTATTGTTATTATTATTATTATTATTATTATTATTATTATTATTATTATTATTATTATTATTATTATTATTATTATTATTATTATTATTATTATTATTATTATTATTATTATTATTATTATTATTATTATTATTATTATTATTATTATTATTATTATTATTATTATTATTATTATTATTATTATTATTATTATTATTATTTTAACAACTTCATTTATTGAGAAAACAGACAACTTTCTATTCTAACATCAACTCCGAAGAGTGAAAATTGCTACTCTTGTACTTGGTCCTCGTCACCGATGTCGTGAATAAAAGTTCCCCTAAACGCTATTGCGTTGTAGCGTTGTGTACAGATAGATAAGCGCTGAAACAGATGTGTAGACTCCTGAGGGTCGCCCGTGGCGGTAGTCCGCCGACGACCTAGATCCTCAATGAACTCGCGACCTGACAAGTTAATTGGCTCCAATGTTTCTAACGCGATCGGAACGAAGCTGTGGGTTGCAGGGAGATCTGCATATTTAGTTATTCTGCGTGAGGCTGCCAGCTCAGCCGCACTTGCAGGTGTCGTCGCTGTTTTATTTATGTATGATGCGGCGCAAGTATGTATGCTGGTTGCGTCCCAGGTTAAGTATTTTCCTCCCGCCCACGGTATGAGAGTCTGGCCTCTTACCGTCGGTGCGAAGGAGCCCTCGGGGTTCTTTCGAACTCGGAATGTCCGCTCTTTTAAGCGATCTCCATATGATGTCATTCATCGCAAAGTGGTGGCTTGATCGCCTTTCGATTTTTTGCATACCAACCCATGGTGGCCTCCTGGGTCTGCCGTCTCGCCACATTGGCACTGATGTGGGGCACACAAGTTCAGACCAAGGCGTAGGACGATCGCCACTCGCATCGCCTCGTTGCTAAGGCCTAGTCCGCACGATGCAACTGGCAAAATGGATAACCAGTCTCCGGCGTGAGGCGCTGAAATTGCTCCCAATCTGGCTCTGTTGAGCGGGTCGCTGTTCACGGACCACACCAACGCCTTGTCTTGATTGATCAAGGGTCTTATTAATTATTATTATTATTATTATTACTTTTGTTGTTGTTGTTTTTTTTGTTTTTTTTGCCCTGAGGTACTTCATTCCCCCAGGGACTTATGGACTATTATTATTGGAAGAATGTATGTTTGGTGGGTTTACTATTACTATTACTATTACTATTATTATTTTTTTTTTTTTGGTTGCCCTGCGGTACTTCATTCCCCCAGGGACTTGTGGACTATTATTATATGAAGAGTGTATGTCTGGTGGGTCAGGCCTCGTCTTCAGGGTGTGAGGCAAAAGTGCCTTTGAAAGCGACCAATTTGTAGCGTTGAATGCAAGTGGACAGACGTTGAAAAATAAAGAAAGCTTCACGTCTGTCACCAGTGATAGAAGAGATGCGGCTGCCAATTTCATTTATGAAGTCTGAGGCTGAAGGATTGAACGGGTCCAATGTCTCTATGGCCACCTGCTGAAAGATGTTGGAAGCGGGCAACTCTCGGTATTTCTGTTCTTTGCACTGATGCAGGCCCGACCCGACCGTTCGGGTGGGTTATGTACGAGGCGGCACAAGTGTGAACAATGGTGGCATCCCACGCCAAGTACTTCCCACCTGACCAAGGTATGAGAGTTGCCCCGTCCGGCCTCTTTCCATCGGATCTAAAGAGACCCGCCGGTTCCTTGATGCTTGGGATGTCAGCTCTGAGGAGGGCACGCCAAATGATGTCGTTTATGGCGTGGTGACGAAGGGAGCGACCCATGGCTCTCCTACAGACGAAACCATGATGGCCCTCGGGGCCAACTCCATCGCCACAATGGCATGTGTGAGGACTACACAAGTCCAAGCCCAACCTCAGGCCCACCGCCACCCGGACCCCCTCATTATCCAGGACAAGGCTACAAGCGGTGATTGGAAGCGCGAGCAGCCAGTCAGCTGAATGGGGACTGCACGACGCATCCAGCCTGGCTCGGTCGACTAAACCGACGGCAATTTGGCGGATTTCCGCCTTATCCTTTTCAACCAGTGGCCGGTGCCAGAGGCTCTGTTTTCCGGGTAAGGCGTGCATTGTTGCCGGCAAGGTATCATAACGGGCCTCCAGCAGATCCGACACGAACCGGTCAGGATCTGCCCCCACCAACCGCAAGGATGGCAGACTGCAGGTCGAGAGTCGACGCGGCTGAAGCCAAATAGGCAGTAGAAGCCAGCGAAGCGACTCTACGGATGCCAAGTCCGCCATCTTTTATTGGTAGCGCAGCCTGCAACCATTGGAGATCACCGAGAGAGCAGTTGACAATGGTCTCAAGGCCCGTCCTCATGAGTCCATCTAATGTTACTAGGGCAGGGTGGTCAAAGCAGGGGGAGCAGCGGAGAAGGTAGCTCACTTTCGAAGCGCCAAATGATGAGCGCAGTAGGATCAGGGCGTTCTGTGAGGGCAACAGACGCAGTCTCTCCAATGCTCGCCTGAACATATCCCCATGACGTGCCAAAGCATCGTCCAGCGCCTTCCCCCGAAACAGTGGGGCAACCAACAAGAGTAGTGCTGTTGCCTCGACCCCAGTGTAGCTCGACAATGGAAGTGCTAATTCCAGTGTGGCGTCCGGGGAGAAAATCTCGCACTTGGTTGGGTTAAGGTGAAGGCCCAACAGTGGTCCCAATCCCACTACCAACTGCACGTCCCGGGCCACAGACTCCATGTTGCCGCCGAGAGTCAAATCGTCAAGGAATCCAACTTTGAGGTCAGACTCCAGCGATTCCAGCACCGGCTGCAATGGTAGACTAAAAAGGAGAGGGCTCAATGGGTCGCCTTGCTGGGGGCCAACCTGTGATGACAGAAACAGGTGACCAATCTTAAGGACAGATGGAATCGAATATGCTTGGTGAACAAATGAATAGATCTCTGGAATGATCTTGTGGACCGAATCCAACATGACGTCACGCCTTAAAGAGTTAAATGCGTTGGTGAAGTCCAGCTTCACCAACACCTGATCGCTACGCATACTGCTGATAAACCTTCGGGTAGCATGGACAGCGGCCTCACAGCCGCCCGGGACGCCGATTCCCAGCTGAGATGGAAGCTTAGATATTGCATATTTATTTGCACATTTGGCAGCTAGTCTTCGCCAAATGTAGCCAACTGCTATCGGTCTCAATCCCCCCGATTCTTTGTTGAGGGCGATCATATTGCCCCCAAACAAAATTGGTCTGACATCGGGAGGGCATTCGCCGCGAAGCAGCAGGTTGATGAAATCCGATAAAGCCTCGATGAGGGGCTGCTGCATCCCGTTGTGTCCGATCAGGTCCAACAGATGACCTGGTCTAAAGCCATCCGGACCCCCTGCTGAAGATCGGATTGCTTCTAGCACCTCGCTAGCCGTCACTTGCCATGCCACCATGGAAGCAGGGTCGGGTAGGCCCATAAGGGCCTCTGGGCATGGGTCTGTGGGATGTTTCTCCTGCAATAGCCTGAGGTTATCTTCAGAGGGGATTGCTGGCCGGGCCCCTTCGCACAAGATGCGGACAGCGGCCTTAATGTTTCCGTCCTCTAACTTGGCATTGACGGCAGCTAGCAGCACCTCTCGTTGGTTCCGACGGCCTACGCGATTGTTCACAGAGCATTGCTCCTCGCTGAGTGAGCCAGGGTCTGAGAGCCACCGCTCCGTCCGGTTTTTGATTATTTTTGTCATGTTCCGACGTTTTCCAGCCCTAAGCGGTTGGGCGAGTATGGAAGGAGCAAAGTCAAGCAAGGCCTTCCACGCCGTGGTGGATTGTGGTGCTTTGCATATGTCGAGCAGGGTCGAGGTTAAGGCCTGAGCACAGGCCGGGCGGGCTCCCTTGCATATATGCCTGAGGAGTGGCCCTCTGGTTTCCGGATGCGACATGCCGCCGTCCAAGACGTCGACAGGATCCGGCCTTTGCGGGGCGGACGGCGCCGACGTCCCTCCATCGACCCCGACAATAACGTCCGACTTATCCCTCTCTCCTCCATTTCCTTCCAGCGGTGGGCGATTTGAACCTGGGCATGGACTACTTCTAGGACCGTGCAGATGGACCAGGCTACCCCCGAATGCAGTTGTCTTGCGGCCAAGCAATGGCTGCAAGTGCCCCTTGCCTGAGGAGGTTTCTCAGTTTGAGACATCGATATAATCCGGCCAGACTATTCCCAATGAATGCATGCCTTGTTTATGTGCGCCAGATGAGAGAAAAACAGTAACCAGCTAGTGAAATGCGAAATTACCTTCAAATCTCACAATGCGTAAGCGGCGTGCGAAAAGAACCGTTTAAGAAATCCGGTTGAAAGTTATCAACGATTAGCAAAACTCCATCTACATCTTGACGGAAGTTAGAGGTAAAGAGAACGAGTGTTTCAAATGAACCGCTAAACATTAAACGCTGAAAGTGCGCAGTAGGCTAAGCGTGCAGCAACGACTGGATAAAGACAGGTGTGTGGACGTAAACAAACAGCCTACGCCCCCTTCACGGCGCGCGCGCGCACACCGAACAAACACGAAAAGACCGACCAAAACATGGATCAAAAGCATACAAATGGACACTCAACTACGTTAGAAAAGTGACACTAGCTCCAGCAGCAAGAATTCATACAAACCAATCCAACAAGAAAGTTGAATAACCATTAGAAGTGAACGAAAATTAGGTTAAAATCACATGCGTGAGAAGCAGAGCGTGCAACCCAGACGAGGCCATTCCAGACAGTCAGACTGCGATGAATCAAGTCGTTGATTATTATTATTATTATCATTATCATTATTATTATTTTTATTATAAAATTATCCGAAGTAGTTCAATTCACAAAGGTATACAAGACAACGAATAGTGTATATAAAGACTATGGAATCAGTTGTCAATCTGATAGCTGTGGCTGCTTCTCGAATGTGCCCCTGCAAGCAACAGCGTTGAATCGTTGGATGCAAACTGAAATCCGTTGGAACAGATAGCTTGACTCTTTGGGGTCTCCAGTGATTTGAGTCAGGAGACGCCCCAAAACCTTCAGAAGCTTCAATCCGTCGATGTTGATTGGTCCCATGGTCTCGAAAGCCAGTGGAACAAAGAGATAGGTGGCCATAAGATGATTGTACTTATCGACCTTCCTGGTAGCCGCCACTTCCGCTGCCACACCCGCAGAAACGGATGTCGCCTGGACGTATGATGAAGCTACAGTGTTGATCACCGTGGCGTCCCAGACGAGATTCCGGCCTTTGTACCAAGGTATCAGCGTAAGACCATCAGGGCGTCTGCCATCAGTTCTAGAAAGACCGGTGGTTCCTTAACATTTGGGAAACCTGCTCGTGTAAGACTTCGACTAATTAGATCGTTTAATGTGGCATGTCTGGCGATCCGTCCAGGTCCAAGACCACAGGGAAGTCCATGCGCTCCATTCGCTGTCACTCGAGCTCCGCATGGGCAAGCATGAGGCTCACAAATGCATGTACCCAGACTTATTTTTATTATTATTATTATTATTTTTATTTTTTTTTAATTTTTTACCCGAGGTACCTAGGATCCCTCGGGATTTCAAAAAAGTTATGATTGGAGCTGTTATTCCTTGTCTAGAAAATCAGGCCTCGTCCTCCGGAACCGTGTTAAAAGTACCACGGAAAGCGATGGCATTATAGCGCTGCAGACAGATGGAAATGCGCTGGAAGAGAAAGGTTGCTTCTCGCGGCTCTCCAGAAACGACCGAGAGACGCTGACCAACCTCGCGGATGAAACTGAGCCCGGAAGAGTTGATGGGCCCCAGTGTTTCCAGGGCAATTGGAACAAAGAGGTGTGATGATGGTAGAACCGCGTACTTTTCGATTTTACGTACGGCGGCTTGTTCCGCAGCAGCACCCGCCGCATACGCTGTGTGAGCGATGTAGGATGCCGCGCAGGTATGGACCACCGTGGCATCCCAGGCCAGATGTTTGCCTGCTGCCCAGGGGATCAATGTGGCCCCATCAGGTCTCTTGCCGTCTATGCGAGACAGACCAGACGACTCTTTGGTGCTGGGGACATCGGCTCTCTGCAAAGCCCGCCAGACTATATCGTTGATGGCATGATGACGAAGAGAACGCCCAAAAGCCAATCTACATGCAAGGCCATGATGGCCATCAGGGCCCACCAGAGCACCGCAACCACACTGATGTGAGCTGCAGAGGCTTAGACCCAACCGAAGGCCGACTGCCACGCGCACTGCCTCATTACTGAGACAGAGGCCGCACGATGGGATTGGAAGGGCTGTCAACCAGTCGCCGGAGTGAGGGGAACTCGCAGCCAGCAAGCGTGCTCGGTCAGTTGGATTATTGCTGTTGCTCCAAACTGCCGATTTGTCTGCTTCGATCACTGGCTTGTCCCAAGTTGCCTGTTTAGCCGGCAACGGATCGACACACGATGGAAGTGTATCCCTACGGGCCATCAAGATATCACCCAATTGCGGATCAGACGCCGCTGAGCTGAGACCAAGAATGGCTGACTGGAGTGCAAGGGTTGTCGCAGCTGATGCCATATAGGCCGAAGAAGCCAGCGATCCAACCCTCCTCACGCCCAGGCCGCCATGTCTGATGGGCAACGTGGCCTGCAGCCATTGGGTGTTGTCCAGCTTGATGTTGACGATGGATTCAAGGCCATCTCTCATGATATTATCAAGCCTTTCCAAGGTTGAGTGGTCAAAGCAAGGGGAGCAACGGAGCAGATGACTAATTCTAGGTGCACCAAATGAAGATCTTAAAAGTATGAGGGCGCTTTGAGAAGACAATTGCTGTAGGTTTTTGATGGCATCGCTTAAGAGCCCACATTGTTGCTCAAGCGCAGCGTCTAATGCTTGTCCCTTGAAGAGGTGTGCCCCAAGTAGAATCATCGAGTCTCTGTCCAGGCGCTGGAAATCCGACCAGCGGTGATCATCCCCGAAGCCCCCGCTGTGTGAGTACCACTCACATTTGCCGGCGTTTAGATGAAGACCCATTTCCCCACCGCGCTCGTGGATCAGTTCGACATCCCGAGCTACTGTCTCCTTAGGGCCTCCCAAAGACAGGTCGTCTAAGTATCCTAGTCGGAATGTCGACTGCAAAGAGCGAAGGATGGGCTGTAGAGGCAGGCAAAACAGTAGAGGGCCGAGATTATTTATTATTATTATTATTATTTTATTTATTTATTTTTTTTTGCCCCGAGGTATTTATTATTTTTATTATTGTTATTGTTATTATTATTATTATCATTATTATTATTATTATTATTATTATTATTATTATTATTATTATTATTATTATTATTATTATTATTATTATTATTATTATTAACGCCTGATGAGCTTCGAGCAAAACACCCATCACCACCCTCTGATCGACCCCCGATATCTGCTCCTCCTTCTTCGACCGAGGCCTATCAGGCATCTGAAGCGATGGTCTATGACCAAATACGGCACTTCCCTCCGGGATCGTCGGGCGGTCCAGATGGCCTAAAGCCGCAACATGTCCTAGAAATGATCAACACAAAAGACACCGGGCCGGAGCTACTGTCCGCCATCACGGGTCTGGTCAACGTTCTTTTAGCAGAAAAATGTTCGACAGAGATGCGTCCAATTCTGTTTGGTGGCACCCTCTTTGCTCTTCAGAAGAAAACGGGCGGTCTACGACCAATAGCCATCGGCTACTATTGGCGCAGACTAACCTCTAAATGTGCTAACAAATATGCGAGCGACCAAGCAGCAGCTTATCTATCGCCGAAGCAACTGGGTGTTGGAGTTCCAGGCGGTTGTGAGGCAGCGGTTCATGCAACCCGTAGGTTTATCACAAACATGGATGACGACAACGTCGTTGTGAAACTCGATTTATCAAACGCCTTCAATAGTCTCTACCGAGACCGCATGCTGGCTTCAGTGATCGAGGTCTTACCCGACCTGGCTCCATACTGTTTCCAATCCTACGCCGAAGAATCGACACTAAAATTCGGCGGCTACACGGTTCAATCTCGAGTGGGGCCTCAGCAAGGCGATCCGCTGGGACCCTTGCTTTTCTGCCTGCCTCTGCAGCCTATTATTCTTCAGTTGGTCTCACCCCTATCATTCGGATACCTCGACGATCTCACCCTCGGCGGGAAGGCGGAAATGGTCGCAGCTGATGTTGACTTCATCGAGAGAACGTGCTCCACTATGGGCCTGACACTTAACCGTTCCAAATGCGAGGTGTTAACACGCGGCAAAAACAACACAGTATACGATTCTTTTAAAGATTTTAAACTAATTGATGTGGACGAAGCCCAGCTACTCGGCGCTTCACTCTCATCGGGAAAAGAGCTGCAGCAATGTCTTGAGAGTAGAACCAAAGAACTTGAGGAGAGTCTGAACAAATTAGCTCTCATAGCCAGGCAGGATGCACTCCTGATTTTGAGAAGTTCGCTCGGTACACCTAAATTGGTTTACACTCTCCGATGCCATCCAAGCGACAAACATCCCGAATTGGAGACCTACGACACCAAACTGCGCAAAAGTTTAGAAAAGATTCTCAACATTTCTTTAAACGATAACCAATGGACACAAGCCTCATTGCCCATAAAGATGGGTGGTCTGGGGATTCGGAGAGCGTCTTCGCTAGCACTTCCAGCCTTTCTGGCATCAGCTGCAGGCACTCTTCCTCTCCAGACTCTCATTCTCAATTCTATTAATCTCGAACAGGACTCACACTTTCAATCAATGTCGACCGAGTGGCGTTCCAAGACAGAATTTGATGAAGCAGGAATCATGCCAACAAATCAACAAGCATCATGGGACAAGCCATTGTTGGAGAAAACTGCGAAGTCACTTCTTGAAAACACAGTGGATATATATAACATCGCACGTCTAAAAGCAGTCTCATCGCTCCACGCTAGTGACTGGCTCCATGCGTTACCGATATCCGCATGTGGTCTACGACTGGATGACGAGGATGTTTGAGTTGCCGTCGGTTTGCGACTTGGGGCCGCAATATGTGAACCTCACACTTGCGCCTGCGGAGCTCAAATCGGCGCCAGAGGCAGCCACGGCCTGTCTTGCTCTCTCGGCTTCGGACGAATAGCAAGACATAGCACGATCAACGACATTATATACCGCTCCCTTTCAAAGGCAGGAATCCCGTCAATAAAAGAGCCACCAGGTCTACTTCGCACGGACGGCAGACGACCAGACGGCCTTACCATGATTCCATGGCGTGCGGGTCGTCATCTTGTGTTGGATGCGACAGTGGTGGACACTCTGGCACCATCGTATATCCAGTCCACGGCTTCGACGGCGGGCGCGGCTGCCGAGATTGCAACGGAAAGGAAAAACACTAAATACGTCTCTCTTGTAAACACTCACTTTTTCGTTCCTTTAGCCCTTGAGACCTTAGGACCCATTTGCAGTATTGGCCTCGACTTTCTGTCTGATTTATGTCGCATTCTAACATTGTCTTCCGGTGATATGAGAGAGACCTGTTTTTTGCTGCAACGCCTCTCTATTACTGTCCAGCGCTGCAACTCGGTGGCCTTACGAGGCACTTTAGCTGAGCCGAAGCCAGAGGACATGTAACTATAGCTATAGCTTTTCTAGTTTATTGTATTTCCTGTTATTGATATGTTGTCTTGGAGATATTAAAAGATTATAATAATAAAAAATATTTTAAAAAATAATAATAATAATAAATTATTATTATTATTATTATTATTTTTTTTTTTTTACCCGAGGTACCTAGGATCCCTCGGGATTTCAAAAAATTATGATTGGAGCTGTTAATCAATGTAAAGAAAATCAGGCCTCGTCCTCCGCAACAGTGTTAAAAGTACCACGAAAAGCGATGGCATTGTAGCGCTGCAGACAGATGGAAATACGCTGGAAGAGAAAGGTTGCTTCTCGCGGCTCTCCAGAAACGACCGAGAGACGCTGACCAACCTCGCGGATGAAACTGAGCCCAGCAGAGTTGATGGGACCCAGTGTTTCCAGGGCAATGGGAACAAAGATGTGTGATGATGGTAGCCCCGCGTACTTTTCGGTTTTACGTACGGCGGCTTGTTCCGCAGCAGCACCTGCCGCATTCGCTGTGTGAGCGATGTAGGATGCCGCGCAGGTATGGACCACCGTGGCATCCCAGGCCAGATGTTTGCCTGCTGCCCAGGGGATCAATGTGGCCCCATCAGGTCTCTTGCCGTCTATGCGAGACAGACCAGACGGCTCTTTGGTGCTGGGGACATCGGCTCTCTGCAAAGCTCGCCAGACTATATCAGTGATCGCGTGATGACGAAGGGAACGCCCAAAAGCCAATCGACATGCGAGGCCATGATGGCCATCAGGGCCAACCAGAGCACCGCAGCCACATTGATGTGAGCGGCAGAGGCTCAGACCCAACCGAAGGCCAACTGCCACGCGCACTGCCTCATTGCTGAGACAGAGTCCGCAAGATGGGATTATTATTATTATTTTTATTATTATTATTATTATTATTATTATTATTATTATTATTATTATTATTATTATTATTATTATTATTATTATTATTATTATTATTATTATTATTATTATATTACTACTATCAAGCTACAACAAAAGAACCCGCGAAGGCGACAGCGTTAAAGCGCTGAATGGTCACCGAAAGTCTTTGATAGAGGAATGTCGTTTCTCTCAATTCGTCCGTCGCCTTCGTCAAGTGACGACCCAAATCTGTGATGAATTCAATGCCTCTTGAATTAACAGGGCCTAGAGTTTCAACAGCCAGTGGAACGAAGTCATGTAGTCTCACATGACTGATATTTTTTCTTTTTCCTGGTGTCCGCAATTTCTGCGGCTGCTCCAGCCGTGACAGCCGTTGCCTGCAGATACGATGGCGACAGAGTGTCAACCACAGTGACGTCCCATACGAGGCTCCGACCTGCTTTTCACGGTATAAGAGTCGTGCCATCAGGTCTTCTACCATCTGAGCGCAGCATGCCTCGTGGCTCCTTAATCGCTGGGAAGCCGGCTTTAATCAGACTGCGATGAATCAAGTCGTTGATTGCTGCATATCGGGCCACGCGACCAAACCCCAGAGTGCATGAAAGGCCGTGCGTGCCTCTAGCAGTGACCAGCGAGCCACAAGTGCAGTTGTGAGGTTGGCAAATGTTGGCTCCAAGACGAAGCCCAACCGCCACTCTGATGGCCTCATCCCTGAGTCTAAGGCCACATGAGGTAATCGGTAGACAATGTAGCCAGTCGCTAGCGTGTTGAAAGGACACGGCTTTCAGGCGCGCCTGATCACTCGGCTCTGTGGTGGAGAGAAGTTCCGATAGATCTTTATGCAGAATCGGCATGTCCCAGTTTGCTTGCACATTCGAAGGAAAGACCTCCGTCAGTGACAACCCGATTGTTGATTCCCATAGCGATGACAGGTTCGTGTAGTGTATGTCAGGTTGACTGTCTAGCACGCTAAGGATGCTGGAATGGAGCTCGGAGGTGCCTGCGGCCGACGCTAGAAAAGCGGGAAGTGCCAGCGATGACGCCCTTCGAATGCCCTGTCCGCCTAAACCGGTAGGTAAGGTAGCTTGTTGCCATTGCCTGTCGGTGAAGTCGATATTCAGGATGCACTGTGGACCCTTCCTTAGGGTTTTATCATAAGTTTCCAAAATGGGACGATTTGCGCATGGAGCACATCTCAGTGTGTAGATTAATTTAGGCGTGTCTAGTGAGTGTCTGAGAATCAGCAGGACGTCCTGACGGGCTATCATGATGGTTAGTCTTGATAGAGATTTGTCTAGCTCCTCCACTCGTGATTCTAGGACTTGACTCAATGTTGCGCCTGTCGATAGAGGTGCTCCGAGGAGAGTTGCTGAGTTTGGATCGGTGTATTCAAAGTGATTAAACGATTTGTGGTTGATCAGTTGAGAAACTTAAGCAATCAGCTCACACTTTTTTCTGTTAAATGTGAGTCCCAGATCAGCGCAATCCTTTTCTAGGGTCTCAATGTCTTCAGCTACGCCTGTCGTTGGACCACCAAGCGAGATGTCATCGAGGTAGCCGAAGGCCAATGGTGAAGATAGTCTGACAAGTGACGGTTGCAACGGTAAGCAGAAAAGCAAAGGGCCCAGAGGATCTCCCTGCTGAGGACCAACACCCGACTGTACGGTGTAGCTACCGTACTTCAATTGACATTGCTCAGCGTAGGCCAGGTAACAGTATGGTGCTATTTTCGGAATCAAATCATTGATCGCGGTCAGCATTCGAGATCGGCATAGACTGTTAAAAGCGTTGGAGATGTCGAATTTCACGAGAATGGAGTCCGTATTTAGAGTTTGAAGAAAGCGACGTGTAGCATGGACCGCAGCTTCCGCTCCACCAGGTACACCGACTCCTACTTGATGTGGTGAAAGGTATGATGTCAGTCTTGGTACAGCGTAAGCGTTTGCTCTCTTGGATGTTAGCCTACGCCAGAAGTAGCCAATAACGATTGGGCGAAGACCACCAGATTTCTTGCGTAAGGCGAATAGAGTGCCGCCGAATAGCAATGGACGTATTGACTCGTGACATGTTCCTTCTAGTAGCAAGTTCACAAAGGCCGTGATGGCCAAGACAAGAGCTGGTCCAACGTCAGGCGAGTTGATCATCTCCAGGATGTGCTGTGGGCGCAGTCCGTCTGGTCCTCCTGCTGAACCTGCAGGAAACGTGCGAATGAGTTTACGAACTTCCGTCTCCGTGACTTGAATTGGCTGAATTCAGAGCATAGAAATTTTGCGGCGGCTTTGATAATACAGTCCTCTAGTTTGGCCGAAACCGCAGCTGTTCGTTATCGAGTGACTTCCTGTGACTGCTGGTCCTGGAACAAGCTGGTTGGAACTGATCAAAAATTTAATCTGCTTTGGCGTGCCAGCTGTTGAAAAATTCTGACGTGCGTTTCTTAATTGCAGATGTTAAATTGTGACGTCTGCCTCCGTGTCTAGGTTGCTCCAGAATGGTTGCTCCGAAGCTCAGGAGACATTTCCAGTTGTCGTGCTGAGTCGGTTTTGATATCAGGCGATTGATAACATCTGTCAAAATTGATGCGGTACTCGATCTGGCGCCCTTCGGAATGTGTCTAAGTAGACTGTGTTGAAGCGAAGGATGTTTTAAGCGCTCCCTACAGTCAGTGTCTGGCATAAGTTGGTCAGTAGCGTTTGTTGAGGTTGTTGCGGCACTACACTGCTCGTTGCAATTGGATGTAGAAGTAGCTGTTGCAACTTGATGATCAAAGTGGCTATAAGACAGTGGTGCGTCTGCAACAAGGCTAGACAAAGGTGGCCTCTTAGAGCCCGGGCATGGTTTTGACCGGGGGCCGTGAAGATGAACATGACCGTCCTTGATATGGAGCAGCCTGGATACATGACACACGATGCAAATCCCTCTGGTCTTATGTGAAGACTTGCATGAAAAAGAGTCGTCAATGAGCGCCTTATTGATTAATGATTTCAAATGACATTTTAAGTGTCAATATACGAGAGCGCTTTGGTGCATTGCTACGCAACGCGCATTGTGACGTCATTGGATGTTACAACTGATTTATCGGTTTCGAAAATTACGATATTTTCCGATCTCCAGGTTACAAAACAAACTTTTGACTGACAATTCTTCGAAAGTTCGACTGCGTCGACAAAAAGCATATATATATTCCAAATCCTGGTGTCGAGAGCAAAATAAATGTATAAAAATCCTGAACTGACGATAACGAGTTCCTTCCAAAAATGGTAAAACGCTCAATTCTAATTAATTAATTCTATATTTTATTATTATTATTATTATTATTATTATTATTATTATTATTATTATTATACAGTATATCAAGTGGCTGATGAGTGTCAAGAAGGATGCGTCATCGCATTCAGAGCTCGGGGAGCGGTGGCAATGTTCCGGAGAGGCAGATGGCATTCCCTCGTTGTAGAGCCACCGAGATTCGCTGGAACAGATAAGATGTCTCCATTGGGTCGTGGGTTGCGGTAGTTATTCGTCTCCCCAACTCGGTAATGAATTTCTGTCCTTCAGAACACCAAGCTCCACCGGTCTCCAGTGCGACCGCCACAAAAGCGTGGGTTCTGGTGATGGTGGCATATTTGATCAACTTGGACGTCGCTGCTCGTTCGGCGGCTTCGCCAGCTGCGAAGGATGTATGTGGAAGATGGGACATGGCGTAGATGTCGGGCACTGTCACATCCCATGCCAGACTTTGGCCACGTGACCACGGAATGAGAGTTACGCCATCTGGGCGCTTTCCGTCTTCTCTGAGAAGACCGAACGGTTCTTTGTGAGCAGGGACTTTCGCTCTGCAGAGGGCTCTCCAGATGACGTCATTAATCATGCGTGTCTTTGATGTTTTCCACTCCCTCCTCTGCACACCAGTCCATGCAGCCCTCTTGCGTCGACGCTCTCTCGGCAGTGGCGGCAGAAATGAGGTTGACACAGCGCTGGTAGACTCAAGCAGACTCGTCCAAATCTTTTCTGTAAAACGGCAATCCCATTCCTTCTGGCTGTGAGATGCCACTCCAGTTGGTGGATCTGCACCTGTCAGAGCTATCCATGCGTTGGGCGCTGAGTCCGCAAGTTCATATGGTGCATCGGCTGACTCTGTGGGTAGGATGCAAGCCTGTAGTTCTCTTGTGCTAGCGGCAGAAGCCAAAAAGGCAGAAAGTGCCAGCGTTGAAGCACAACGAACTCCCAGACCACCATCTCTGACAGGCAGAGAAGCATGGAGCCAGCGGTCGTCGTCAAGGTCCACGTTCAAGATGGTTGATAGACCTTCTCTTAATAAGTTGTCGAACCGGGCCAAGCCCGGGCAGTCAGCACAGACAGCTGTGCGCATGCTGTAAAGCAGCTTTGGAACGCTTAAGCTGTTTTTGAGCAGAACAAGAGCGTCGTGTGTGTAAAGCATGGCTAGTCTTGCATTATGTTCGAACCATAACGTAAGAGTGGACGGTTTGAGTAGGCAGCGTGAGCAAATCGGTAGAGCTCTGGCATTTCTCTAGCCACTGCCTCTAGAAGAGAATCTCTGCGCAGAGTGTTAAACGCGTTTGTGAGATCCAGCTTTACGAGGACGTTGTCTTCCGGCATTGTTGTCACCCATCGGCGTGTCGCATGAACGGCTGCCTCGGCCCCTCCCGAAACGCCTACCCCCAACTGAATGGGGACAAGCAGTTCAGACAGCCTTGTCACGGCGTACGAATTGGCACACTTCGCTGCCAGACGGCGCCAAGTGTAACCGACAGCGATTGGTCGTATTCCACCGTCCTTTTTGCTTAGGGCTAAAAGGTTCGCTCCGCAGATGATCTCATTCACTTCTTCCGGAAGACCTCCCTTTAACAGCAGGTTGACAAGGTCGGACAGATGTTGCACGATGTTGTTATCAACTCCAAAGGCAACAAGATCCTTTAGGTGCTGTGGCGTGATGCCATCTGGACCGCCGGCGGAACCCGCTGGAAAAGACGAGATCGCCTTTGCAACTTCTTCATTAGAAACCTGCAACGCGATGAAACGGTCAGAGCTCTCTGGATCGCACGGAGATCTTCTGTCTACCGGGGCTGACGGATGCTTGCGTTTAAGCGCGGCCAGAGTTTCTGGTGTGTCTAGCGCCGGCTTATCATCGCTGCAGATTAGACGGATGGCTGCCTTGAAGTTGCCTTCCTCGAGCTTGTTAGATACCGTCGACGCCAAAAATTTGGTGTGATCATATTTCGATGATCTAGATTTGCGAACTGACGTTAGGTCTGGTCCATCGTTCGTGGAATTGTTTGGACCCTTCAATCGCCAATCCGAAATGCGGGATAGAATCGTCTTAGTGATGTTATGTTTTCTTCCACCTCTCTTTGGTTTAGCCAGCACAGTTTTACCAAATACGAGGAGATTAGATCAGTTATCTACACAGTTTGGTTTCAGTATGATTGCTTGAATTAGGTCCCCCAAAAGAGCATCGCAGGATGGTCTTGCAGCTTTTGGGATTCTTTTAATGAGATGACCATTTGAAACAGGATGAGAGAGGCGCGAAGCAATTGGTGGACCTACTTCGTCCGTTATCAGAAACTGTGAGAGAGCGATCTGTCCGCTCGCGGTGGAAGATGGCTGCGTATACATAGCCGACGTAGGTTTTGTGAGGCAGTCCGCAGGAGGTTGGTCAGAGCCTGGACACGGGGCGGATCGAGGACCGTGTCGGTGAATGGTTCCGTCTGAGGCATGCGTCTTAAAAGACGACCAACACACCCCGCAAACCCTCTGCCCCTTACATGGTTTTTGACTCGTTCGTGAAAATGTGACATTCATCGACCCTTTTGATTTGAATAGACTGTTTACAGTTAGCGCCGCCATTGCAACCAACAGAGCGTTGCCATTGACGATTGTGACGTCGTAGGCCTGTAAGCGTGGTGGGCGGCCATCAGCTGAATTTTAAAATGCGTCGTTATTAAATATGCGAGAAAAGAGACTTGCTCTAACCGATCTGTGCTGATCAATTGCAGTTGAATATTACAATCCGAGTCACGATAGGTAACGCAAAACGATGGTATACAAATACCTTTCGAAAGACTCCGGAATCCGCGTAATTTAAGCAAAAGAGCCGGACGTTCAAATCTTATGACCTACCAAGTCCGCTGATGACGTAACTCATTCAATTATTATTATTATTATTATTATTATTATTATTATTATTATTATTATTATTATTATTATTATTATTATTATTATTATTATTATTATTATTATTATTATTATTATTATTATTATTATTATTATTATTATTATTATTATTATTATTATTAAAGGATGATTACGTTGTTTGCGTGCTTTAGAACGAGTATTTATTATTATTATTATTTTTATTATTATTATAACACACATTTTTTTTTCCAAAGAAAATAACAAAGTCATTTAAAGTCTAATGGAATTGCTCCTGTTCACATTAAGAACTAACATAGTTCTTCAGTGCAAGACCTCCATGTGTCTTGACTGTTTGAGTCTGTCGTTCCTAAAACAGACAAAGAGTTCCCTATTTGTAGGGCGACTGATAGACGCTGGAGCAGATGACTCGTCTCACGCTTATTATTATTATTTTTATTATTATTATTATTATTATTATTATTATTATTATTATTATTATTATTATTGTTATTTTTTTTAATTTTTTTTATTATTATTATTTTTATTTTTTTATTTTTATATTATTATTATTATTATTATGGAGGATCCATCGGGATTTCATTGCTAATTATTGTTTAAAAATTAGACCGGAATTGTCAGGCCTCGTCTTCATGGTTTGAACAGAAAGAGCCTCGGAAGGCATTAAAGCGCTGGATTGAAATCGACAAACGCTGGAAGAGATAGCAAGTTTCTCTAGAGTCTCCGGAAAATTGGGAATACATCTTCCAAGATCTTTGATGAAAACAAGACCGCTTTCGTTGAATGGACCTAGGGTCTCGAAGGCCAGCGGCACAAATAAGTAGGTTTTGAACCGTTCACTGTACTTCGCATTCTTTCTGATGGCAGCCAGCTCAGCCGCCGCTCCAGCCGCGCCCGATGTTGAGCTAAGGTAAGATGGAGCCACGGTGTCCGTCACTGTGACATCCCAAACGAGACTACGGCTCCATGGAATTAGAGTCATCCCATCGGGACGCTTTCCGTCCGTCCTCAGCAAACCGGATGGCTCTTTAATGTTAGAGACGCCGGCACGAGTCAGACTGCGACTAATCAGGTCGTTCAGGACAGCGTGTCTGGCGATCCTGACCGGACGCATATTAACATTCTCTAAGCGATTTCGTAGCATAGGCGCCGTTTCATTGGTTGGTTTCAAAGAATGAATATTCATTGTGAGCTACTAACGTACTTTTGCGCTCTAGTTGTTGATGAATATTCATGAGCAACGACATGCGCACTTATCCGTTCTAGTAAGTTGTCGTACGAGATAAACATGGCGGACTTCGGTGATTTTTCACAACTTTCGCATAAAACCGTGACAGACTGATGAGACTTTGGTTACAATAGGCAGGTCCAACAGAGAGAGCAATCCGCTTGGAGGAACACCCGCATAATAGATAATCAATAGAGTCAATAGATCCAATCTGACAATAGCCCATTGCAAAAGCCCATTGAACAATTGTGCATCGCATGTAAGCTATCCAATGATATCTATAAAAAATAAGTAGTCTCTTTAGTTCCAATAACGCACGTTCGCCTATAAATCTCAGCAAAGAATTGTGACGTATATTTATTATATACTCACTGGTTGTCAGAGAAATGGAAGCTGGATGAAGGTTTTACAGGTGAAATATAGATAGGATTGATGAAAATACGCAGGAGAAATGGAATCTGGATGATGGTTCTGTAACAGGTTAAATAGACACTGGATTGACGGAAATAACGCACGAGAAATAAAAGCTGGCTGAAGTTATTTCTAGATCTGAAATAACAGCTGGATTGATGAAAAACGCTTTAGTAATGGAAGCTGGATGAGGGTATTTTTAAATCTGAAATAGAAGCTGGATTGACGAAAATAACGAGCGAGAAATGGAAGCTGGCTGAAGGTAATTTTAGATCTGAAGTCGAAGTTGGATGCACGTTGAAATACATGAATGAAAATCATTAATCTAGCTTCCATTTAAGTTAAAAAAACATTTTTATGAATCCAGCTCCTATTTCATCAATGCGTGAGTCGCCTACAGACGAGTTGTCGGTAGAAATGTGAAATGCGCATGGCAATTCGAATTCATATTTAATTTCAGATGTAACCGTAGGTGAGTTAATTTTTGCATGTGAAATTTCGTATAATGGGTTTGTCTGTAGCGGTGAATTAACCCATGACGTTAAACTGCATCCATCCTCTGCCACAGGGAACCAACAACGTCCCTGTGCCGGTCCTAAGCCCGGACAAAAGGAGGAAGGTTTGCCAGATGGGTGGCGATACGCTGGCAGTGAAAAACCAAGACGATTGTAATCCGCCAATACCACGACACAAGTGACATGGCTACCCAGATGCTTCAAGGTGTCATAATGTGGAGCAGACATGCACAGGCCAGTTAGGGCAGACCGGTGGAGAGAGTCGGAGGAGAGAGCGTGGGACACAACGGGCATCAACCCGCGTTGTCCTTCATGCCTCTTTTTCACGATTTTCTTCAATCAGACAAGGTGGTCTAGATGCTCCAAGATGTTCATGGAATGGAGCAGACCTGCTGACTGGACCGGTAAAAGCTGGGCAACATGGCACGAGACAGACTCAGAAGAGAGAGAGTGGCGTCGGACTCCTACGGGCATTGAGCCCAAGGTTATTGATGATGAGCCTACCAAGAATTTATTAGATAGCCGAATTATATTTAGAATGTTGTTCACAAGACTTAGTGGGCTGTTTGGCAGCTAGGCCTTGTTAGATTAAAGAATATAAGACTTACTCACTTATTTACTTTACTTACGTGTGAGCTTGTCAAATGGCAGTGACGTCACAGCTCATGTATATTCATTTTTTAGAACCGGCCAATTAAAACGTTTCATGCGTCCTGCGTGCTACGAGATCACCTAGATAATGTTAATATGCTGCCCGGACCGAGACAACAGGACAGGCCATGGGAGCCATCCGCTGTAACCACCGCCCCACAAGGAACATGTCACGAGTCAATTTAAATACTCTTATTATTATTATTATTATTATTATTATTATTAATTGGATTATACAGTATTGTTACAGATGCAGTGAAAAACCAAGACGATTGTAATCCGCCAATACCGTCCCTTTTAACTGGTACCTAGATTATTATTATTATTATTATTATTATCGTACAACAGTTGGATTATACAGTATTGTTACAGATGCAGTGAAAAACCAAGACGATTGTAATCCGCCAATACCGTCCCTTTTAACTGGTACCTAGATTCTTTGTAGGAGTTAACTTGTCTCTTGAACGTTTCTCTTGTGGCGGCCTTCTGCGCCGCTCTCCAGCCTTTGTCAATCTTCGTCCCAAGTCTAAGATAAAGTCGAGACCTTGCGCGCACCAGGATCCGCTGGACTTCAATGCCACCGCCACCAAGACATGTGTCCAGGTGATTGTGGCGTGTTTAGTCCTTTTGGGACGGCTGCTCGGTTTGCAGCCTCACCTGCTCCTGCTGATGTTGCTGCAAAGGTGTTTGACTCCGTGAGACACTTTCCACATGACAATGCGTGAGGCCGTCCGGCCGTTTTCCGTCTTCATGGGTGAACCTTAATGGTTCCTTACGGGATGGAATGTTCGCCCTCCTTTAAGGAGTGCCATTCGGTATCGTTGAGCATGTTGTGACGTTGTTGTCTGCCAGCGTTTTTTTTTGAAACAACTGAAAGTGTTCAGGAAACCAAATCACTGTTGTCCAGTGTTATGGGCAGGATGAAAACTGCCAGTGGTTGGAGTTTCAACTCCAGTCTTTCCTAGAGCTTCTTTCCGCTTCGGGGGATAAATCCCTGTGAATTCGCTTCGTATTATTTTCTCTTTTAAAGGGCTTAACAGACTTTTTCAAAAGCAGCTTTAAATGACCTGTGCACGGTTGGTGTCCTGCGCTTGGCCTTCGAGTGACTCTTTAGAAGTTTCAATGTTACGATTTTCCGACTATAGAAACTTGATAATACAGTTAAAAATAAATTGTTATCGTAAAGTATGACTCAATTTTCGGCAGGGTAAACTCCGAAAGAATAAATGCAAGAAATCAGCTAAACGTTCTTAAACGTTTTACTCTTTTCAAAATTCTTTAATTTACCTGAATTTGCTTAAATCTGCTGTTGCTCAGTGCACGTTGTACAGCACAAACATTTGGAAATAGCTCGGAAAGATTTAATTGTAATAAAGTTAAATGGTCCTATACACTTCCAGATTTTGATATGTATGCAGACTTTGGGGGTAAATGTTGCATTTCTGCAACGAAACCATGACCATCAAGGTCAACATGAAATTGTTTTGCTACACCTAAAGCTAGCAGATATGGTGAGATATGCCACAAGAAATAAAATCGTTCAGTCATCTTTAAACTTTATAATGTACCTAGGACTGATAAACAGCATGAGCAAACTTCTAAAATTGTCATTTCTAATCGATACTGACATCAATATCAGCATAAATGTGTAACAGAAATTTTATCTAGTTGCCACATTGCTGATCTAAATTGATAGGTCTTAACAAACTTGCCCTTGTTAATGGTTTAAGATTAAGACTTCTTGAGAGTCTTCTTCCATTGTTTTAAATTAATTGTAAAAAATTACGGTTTTCATTCAATGTTGCTAATTTTTTTGTTTTATTAATTTGCACACTGTGATAGGAGCATTTTAAGCTGTCATCTTAGCAAAGTTACTTATAATTCAGTAATGTCACCTCCCAATAATTTACAATTTTCATTTTGCACATCAAAGCAAAATTACTAATTGTAGATAAGCAGTGGATAATATCACTGTGAAAATCTATAATGATATTTTTTACATATTTATTAAATATTGGGGGTTATATTACCACCACAAATCTGGGGTCTCTCCTATCAACTAAGTCTCCACTCCTGTGTGAGACGCTTGTTTAATGAGATCATAAGGATGGTCAGTTTGGGAAGGATCGCTTAAAAGGGTGCGTATAATATGGAGATATAATATGGATAATTTTGAAGAAAGTTTGAGCATACATCGACCTAACTTGGGGCGCAGTAGAGTAATGGTTAACACGCTGGCCAAGAGTGCGAGAGGTAGCAGGTTTGAGACCCGGGTGGATTTGATTTGTAGGCTGCTATTAGCGCTATTGTAATTCAAAGCTGTCTGCCCAGTTGGTAGTTAAGTTTAGTAAAGATTACTGTTTAACTTTGTAAATGTAAAGCGCAGTTCGTCTTGCAGGCGTTTCATTAAAGCAAAGATTATCATTATTATTATTATAACTATTATAGTTTTCGATTTAGCTTTAACATATAAATTTTAGTTTGCTTAGGGTGGCCGATCCATGGCCCCAGGTAATCCGGACAAGGTGGCAAGGTAGGCAACGGCGTTGTAGCGATGGATAGCGATTGAGATGTTCTGAAATAAAAAGCCTGATTCACGTGTGTCTCCAGATAACTTTGACAGCCGTCGACCAATTTCAGACACAAATGCGAGACCCTCAGTGTTGATGGGTCCCATTGATTCCACTGATTGTCCTTTGGAGGTCGACGTACTTGGAAGTTTTCCTTGTTGCGGCTTTCTCCGCTGCTCTCCCGGCTTCGGTCGCGTTCTCGAAGACGTACGAGGCGGCCACCATATCCACCACAGTCGCATCCCAAACCTTCCCGTTACTCCTGGAAATTAGAGTCTGGCCGTCCGGTCTGTTTCCCAACCGGACGGCTCCTTGATTGCCGGAGTTCCAACCCTATTAAGAATTCGGTAGACAGGGTCGTTGATGGTGCTAGTCTACCGAATACCAGGGAGCAAAAAATACCATGTGAACCCCTTGCTGAAACAGGAGCGCCACAAGCACACGTGTGCGGCTCATATATGGGCGTTCCCAGTCGGAGGCCAACCGCAACTCTCACAGCCTCGTCACTCAATATGAGGTCGAACGCGGTCAGTGGAAGGGCGTGTAGCCAGTCAGAGGCGTGTGGTGCCATTGACGCCCTTAGTCGTGCTCGTTGTATTCGGGCTTAACGACACTGTTTCATATCGAAGATGATTAGTGTCGGATGCAGAGTACAACCTCACACTCCACGTTTATATTGCGACCGAGCCACCCGCAGTAAAGATCCGAGATATTAATCTCTGACCGGGAATCGAACCCGGGCCGCCGGCGCGGCGAGTAGGCTACAACCCACTCGGCCACGCAGGATCTTCCTTTAGTCGTGCCCGATCGTATGGGCTCTAACTGCAAAGGGTTTGAGGTATAAAACTCCAAAACTCCGCGAACATCGCTCCACGCAGGCCTCCGTGGTTAGCTTGATTCACCGTGCAACCCTTCACTGGGTGGTTGAGGTGATCAATAGCTGTGAAACTATCGGCGTATAATTATGAACAAACTAACACACATACACCCACCCACATTAAGATTCTCCTTTTTGTTGTCTATGCTTTATGCACTAAGAGCGCCTATTAATAACTTGATTAATAATGTGAGCATCACGAATGACGTCATGCAGCCGTTTGCTAAATAATGTCGGCGCAGAGTGAAATCGCTTCTTAAAATATCTGTATAGGCGCTAACTACCATATCGAAATTTAAATGTCTATAACTCCGGTTTTAGAGCGAATTGAGAGCTGCCTATAGTCACGATGAATTCCAGATTCGCATACGAATATTTAAAAAATAATTTCGCGAATTAGGTATATTTAGATTAAAAGCCTTTGACCGCGAGAGTTTTGCGCCCAGCGAGACAGACAGAATTGGACTTCGCCTTATAATATAGATTATTATTATTTTTTTATCGCTCGAGGTATTAATGATCCCTCAGGCTTTAAAAACAATAAATATTTGAATAAATATCTGTGTTGTTCTTGAGTTAACGGTCATCAAATTATTATTATTATTATTATTATTATTATTATTATTATTTGTTTGCGCCCGAGGTATAAATGATCCCTCAGGCTTTAAAATCAATAATAAAATTATTATTATTATTTTTTTTTTACCCGAGGTACCTAGGATCCCTTAGGATTTACAGAAATTATGCTTGGAGCTGTTTTTGTGTGTTTAGAAGATCAGGCCTCGTCCTCCGCAGCAGTGTTAAAAGTGCCACGAAATGCTATGGCGTTGTAGCGCTGGATACAGATAGAAAGGCGCTGGAACAAAAATGTCACCTCCCGCGACTCACCAGAAATGACCGAGAGACGTTGGCCAACCTCGCGGATGAAACTGAGCCCAGCAGAGTTGATGGGGCCCAGTGTTTCCAGGGCAATGGGAAGAAAGAGGTGTGAAGATGGCAGCCCCACGTACTTCTCGATTTTTCGTACGGCGGCTTGTTCCGCAGCGGATCCCGCCACATTTGCTGTGTGAGCGATATAGGATGCCGCGCAGGTGTGTACCATGATGCTTGCTGATTTGTTGGCATGATTCCTGCTTCATCAAATTCTGTCGTAGAACGCCACTCGGTCGTCATGGTTTGATAGTGTGAGTCCGGTTCGAGATTATTTGAACTGAGAATGAGAGTCTGAAGCCAGAAAGGCTGAAAGTGCTAGCGAAGACGCTCTCCGAATCCCCAGACCACCCATCTTTATGGGCAACGAGGCCCATTGATTATCGTTTAAAGAAATGTTCAATATCTTTTCTTAACCTTGGTGTAGTTTGGTGTCATAGGTCTCCAATTCGGGATGTTTGTCGCTTGGATGGCATCGAAGAGTGTAAATCTTTTTAGGCGCACCCAGCGAACTTCTCAAAATCTGGAGTGCATCCTGCCTGGCTATGAGAGCTAATTTGTACAGACTCTCCTCAAATTCTTTGGTTCTAGTCTCAAGACATTGCTGCAACGTTTTCCCGATGAGAGTGGGGCGCCGAGTAGCTGGACTTCGTCCACATCATTTAGTTTAAACTCTTTAAAAGAATCGTATCTTGTGCTGTTTTTGCCGCGTGTTAACACCTCGCATTTGGAACGGTTAAGTGCCAAGCCCATAGTGGAGCACGTTCTACCGATGAAGTTTATCATCGGCTGAAGAAGTGTAGGCTGCAGAGGCAGAGGTAGGCAGAAAAGCAAGGAACCCAACGGATCGCCTCTGCTGAGGCCCCACCCGAGATTGAACGCGTAGCCGCCGAATTTTAGTGCTGATTCTTCGGCGTAGGATTGGAAACAGTATGGAGCCAGGTCGGGTAGAATCTCGATTACTGAAGCCAGCATGCGGTCTCGGTAGAGACTATTGAAGGCGTTTGATAAATCGAGTTTCACAACGACGTTGTCGTCATCCATGTTTGTGATAAACATACGGGTTGCATGAATCGCTGCCTTGCCTCAGCCTGGAACTTCAACACCCAATAATATTAATATAATAATAATAATAATAATAATAATAATAATAATAATAATAATAATAATAATAATATTATTATTATTATTATTATTATTATTATTTATTTCCGTTTCAAACAGTGCAACATCAATTGGCTGTGCGTGATGAACAGAGAACGCCTGACAAACACAGGCATAATGTGCTAATTGTTTCATTCAACTGAAACTGATGTAAATTAGTCAGATCAGTCGTCCTCTACCCCGGTGAGTTGTGCGAATGTGCCCCTGAATGCTATGGCATTAAATCTCTGGGTGCAAATAGACAAACGTTGAAATAAGTGCAAAGTCTCCCGAGGGTCCCCAGAGACGGCAGTAATGCGGCGCCCCAACTCCATCAAGAATTCACGTCCAGTCCGATTGAGGGGGCCCAGCGATTCGATGGCGACGGGACGAAATCGTGGGTGGTCGGAAGGGTTGAGTATTTGGCGCACTTTCGGTTCGCGGCGTGTTCGGCTGCCCCTCCAGGCATTGATGACGTAATGCTGAGGTAGGAGGTAGCACAGGTATGGATGGATGTTGCATTCCATGCGACATACCTGCCCCTCGCCCAGGGGACCAATGTTGCTCCGTCCGGTCTCTTGCCGTCTGTGCGGATCAGGCCCGGTGGTTCTTATTATTATTTTTTTTTTTTTTAATTTTTAAAAAAATTTTTAGCGCCCGAGGTATACATGATTCCTTAGGCTTTAAAAACAATAATAAAAGCTTTGTTGTTCTGGAGTCAACGGTCATCCTCATCGGTCAACTGTGCAAACGTGCTTCGAAATGTGACAGCATTAAACTTTTGCGTGCAAATTGAAAGTCGCTGAAACAAGCGTGCTGTCTCTTATTATTATTATTATTATTTTTATTATTATTATTATTATTATTATTATTATTATTATTATTATTATTATTATTATTA
The DNA here is from genome assembly GCA_945859605.1 of Lumbricus rubellus. Lineage (NCBI taxonomy): Eukaryota > Metazoa > Annelida > Clitellata > Crassiclitellata > Lumbricidae > Lumbricus > Lumbricus rubellus. The sequence goes on along the minus strand of OX243811.1, from coordinate 19,104,250 downwards.
TTATTGTAGCGTTTGACTTGCTGTTATCTCTCAAACTAAATTGTCTACATGTTAATTATTAATTATAGGTAGGAATTAAGATAGCTAATTTTATACTGGCGTTGATTTAGATAAATAGATATTTGGTGTTTTAGTTAAATTAATATCTAATCAGACGAACAGTAATCAAGAAACATAAACGTGCTGACGGAATGCAGTATTAAAGAAGTAAACATTAGCTACCATAACGATGACGTCAGCAAAACCGATGTTGCGTTGCGTGAACCAATTAGAAGCTCGGGAAGTTAACGAACGGAACGTGACACGTCATCAAATTTTGGTGAAGAAGGTCGATTCCTACAGAGATACTAATGGCGAAAATCACTGTCGTTTTCGGCACGTGGATTCGAAGTAAATATTAGTAGTGGGATGAACTGTGTTGAACACTATCTGTTGTAAAATGAAGTGTTGTCAACGGTACGATAAAGTTACGGGAAGGATTAGCGTTTGTTAGCGATATCGGACGGCCTGTGGTGAACTTTCATCGTGTGTGTCGTGAGTTGTTCGTTGATTTGAATTCGGAGAACGTTGAAGAGATCGTTGGTCGTAAATCACTTGGTTGATTGACTTTGAATGTGTCGCTCGCATTGCGACACGTTGCATCTATCCCACACAAGATGGCGACCCGTACGCCATGGAATCATGGTCTTCTGCCATCCGTGCGTAATAGACCTGGAGGTTCTTTTATGGATGGAATTCCTGCTTTTGATGTCGTTGATTTTGATTTTGAGGAGTTATGCCGAGCAATCCCTCCGAAGCCGAGAGAGCAAGACAGGCCGTGGCTGCCTCTGGCGTCAATTTGGGCTCCGCAGGCGCAAGTGTGAGGTTCACATATTGCGGCTCCAAGTCGCAATACGACGGCCACTCGAACGTCCTCGTCGTCAAGTCGTAGTCCACATGCAGTTATTGGTAAAGCGGGGAGCCAGTCGCTAGCGTGGGGCTTTCAGACGCGCGATGTTATATACATCTATTGTGTTTTCAAGAAGTGACTTTGCAGTTTTCTCTAACAGAGATGATTTTGATTTTGATGAGTTCTCTGGGTTCGCCTAAGATGATTTATACCCTCCGATGCCATCCCAGCGACAAACACCTCGAGTTGGAGACATATGATTCGACACTTCGACAAGGAGTAGAAACGACCCTGAACATTTCTCTTAACGATGATCAATGGACACAAGCCTCATTGCCCATATGATTCCTGATTCATCAAATTCTGTCTTGGAACGCCACTCAGTCGTCATGGTTTGAAAGTGTGAGTCCGGTTCGATGTTAAGTGAGCTCAAAATGAGAGTCTGGAGGGGGAGAGTGCTTGCAGCTGAAGCCAGAAAGGCTGGAAGTGCTAGCGAAGACGCTCTCCGAATCCCCAGACCACCCATCTTTATGGGCAATGAGGCTTGTGTCCATTGATCATCGTTAAGATAAATGTTCAGGATCTTTTCTAATCCTTGTCGAAGTGTCGAATCATATATCTCCAACTCGAGGTGTTTGTCGCTGGGATGGCATCGGTGGGTATAAACTATAAATCATTTTAGGCGCACCCAGAGAACTCCTCAAAATCAAGAGTGCGTCCTGCCTGGTTATGAGAGTTAATTTGTTCAGACTTTCCATTAGTTCTCTGGTTCTGTTTTCGAGACATTGCTGCAGCGCAATTCACGATGAGAGTGGGGCGCCGAGTAGCTGGGATTCTTCCACATCAATTAGTTTGACCTCTCTCTCAATGAGTCGTATCCTGTGTTGCTATTCTTACGTGCTATCACCTCGCATTTGGAACGATTAAGTGTCAGGCCCATAGTGGAGCACGTTCTCTCGATGAAGTCAACATCGGCTGCGACCGTTTCCGCTTTCCCGCCTATGGTGAGATCGTTGAGGTATCCGAATGATAGGGGTGAGACCAACTCAAGAAGTATAGGCTGCAGATGCAGGAAAAAAAGCAAGGGTCCAAGCGGATCGCCTTGCTGAGGCCCCACTCGAGATTGAACCGTGTAGCCGCCGAATTTTAACGCTGATTCTTCGGCGTAGGACTGGAAACAGTATGGAGCCAGGTCGGGTAGAATCTCGATGACTGAAGCCAGCATGCGGTCTCGGTAGAGGCTGTTGAAGGAGTTTGATAAATCGAGTTTCACCACGATGCCGTCGTCATCCATGTTTGTAAGAAATCTACGGGTAGCATGAACCGCTGCTTCGCATCCGCCTGGAACTCAACACAAAGGACGCCGGCTACTATCAGTTCGTGTCGCGGCCCTGATGTTACCCTCTTCGATCTTAGCCGCTGCCACCGCGGCCATCTTACGTTCGATGCTTGGCGGACTCTTTGTAGCATAGATGTCTGATTTGTATAAATCATCTTAGGCGAACCCAGAGAACTCCTCAAAATCAAAATCATCTCTGTTAGAGAAAACTGCAAAGTCACTTCTTGAAAACACAATAGATGTATATAACATCGCGCGTCTGAAACCGGACATTTTTCAGCTAAAAGAACGTTGACAAAGACCCGTTATGGCGTACAACAGCTCCGGTCCGGCGTCCTTTGTGTCCCAGTTGTTTCGGCGATAGATAAGCTGCTGCTTGGTCGCTCGCATATTTGTTGTCACATTTAGAGGTCAGTCTGCGCCAATAGTAGCCGATGGCTATTTGGCGTAGGCCGGCAGTTTTTTCTGCAGATCAAAGAGGGTGCCACCAAAGAGAATTGGACGCATCTCTGCCGGACATTTTTCAGCTAAAAGAACGTTGACCAGACCCGTTATGGCAAATAACAGCTCCGGTCCGGCGTCCTTTGTGTTGATCATTTCTAGGACGTGTTGTGGCTTTAGGCCATCGGGACCACCCGACGAGCCCGGTGGGAAGTGCCGTATCTGGTCACGAACCAGATGCCTGATAGGCCTCGGTCGAAGAAAGAGGAGCAGGCATCGGGGGTCGATCAGAGGGTGGTGATGGGTGTTTTGATCGAAGCTCCTCAAGCGTTATTTCGTTGACTGGAGCTGGAGCATCTCCCGAACACACAATTCGTGTCGCGGTCCTGATGTTACCCTCTTCGATCTTAGCCGCTGCCACCGCGGCCATCTTACGTTCGATGCTTGGCGGACTCTTTGTAGCATAGGTAGATGTCTGATTTGTTTTGATCAAAAATATCCGGGGGTTTATTAGGCAGCAAATGATGAAAATCCGTTATCCGATTTCTGATGTTAGATGTCAAATTGTGCCGTTTTCCACCACGAACAATGGCTGTAAAGGCGAAGAGGTTTTGCCAGCTTTCAATCTTCAAAGGATTCAAAAGGATGCTGTGACTCGGAAAGAAATAGCATGAAAGCGTTGGATGGTGTTAAATGAATTATTATTATTATTATTATTATTATTTTTTTTTTTTTTTTTTTTTTGCCCTGAGGTACTTCATTCCCCCAGGGACTTATGGACTATTATTATATGAAGAGTGTATGTCTGGTGGGTCAGGCCTCGTCTTCAGGGTGTGAGGCAAAAGTGCCTTTGAAAGCGACCAAGTTGTAGCGTTGAATGCAAGTGGACAGACGTTGAAAAAGAAAGAAAGCTTCACGTCTGTCACCAGTGATAGAAGAGATGCGGCTGCCAATTTCATTTATGAAGTCTGAGGCTGAAGGATTGAACGGGCCCAATGTCTCTATGGCCACCGGCTGAAAGATGTAGGAAGCGGGCAACTCTCGGTATTTCTGTTCCTTGCGGATGGCCGCCTGCACTGATGCAGGCTCGACCAGACCGTTCGGGTGGGTTATGTACGAGGCGGCACAAGTGTGAACAATGGTGGCATCCCACGCCAAGTACTTCCCACCTGACCAAGGTATGAGAGTTGCCCCGTCCGGCCTCTTTCCATCGGATCTAAAGAGACCCGCCGGTTCCTTGATGCTTGGGATGTCAGCTCTGAGGAGGGCACGCCAAATGATGTCGTTTATGGCGTGGTGACGAAGGGAGCGACCCATGGCTCTCCTACAGACGAAACCATGATGGCCCTCGCGGCCAACTCCTTCGCCACAATGGCATGTGTGAGGACCACACAAGTCCAAGCCCAACCTCAGGCCCACCGCCACCCGGACAGCCTCATTATCCAGGACAAGACCACAAGCGGCGATTGGAAGCGCGAGCAGCCAGTCAGCTGAATGGGGACTGCACGACGCATCCAGCCTGGATTATTATTATTATTATTATTATTATTATTATTATTATTATTATTATTATTATTATTATTATTATTATTATTATTATTATTATTATTATTATTATTATTATTATTATTATTATTAGTAGTAGTAGTAGTAGTATTAGTATTAGTATTAGTATTAGTATTAGTATTAGTATTAGTATTAGTATTAGTATTAGTATTAGTATTATTAATATTATTATTTTTATTATTATTATTATTATTATTATTATTATTATACTATCAAGCTACAACAAAAGAACCCGCGAAGGCGACAGCGTTAAAGCGCTGAATGGTCACCGAATGTCTTTGATAGAGGAATGACGTTTCTCTCAATTCGTCCGTCGCCTTCGTCAAGTGACGACCAAAGTCTGTGGAATTATTATTATTATTATTATTATTATTATTATTATTATTATTATTATTATTATTATTATTATTATTTATATTATTATTATTATTATTATTATTATTATTATTATTATTATTATTCTTATTATTATTATTATTATTATTATTATTATTATTATTATTATTTTTACTACTACTACCACTACTACTACTACTACTACTACTACTACTACTACTACTACTACTACTACTACTACTACTACTACTATTGTCATGTTATGTTTTTGAAAGGCTACCCCTTTTCCAAATCGGGAAAAGTGTTAACGAAAGAGCCCGTGAAAGCCCCAGCGTTGAATCGCTGGATAGTAATTGAAAGTCTTTGAAAGTCTCGGATCGTCCGACGCCTTTGACAAATGACGACCCAACTCAGTTAACAAGACAATTCCTCTAGAATTGATGGGTCCTAGAGTCTCCATGGCCAGCGGAATGAAGTCGTGTGTGGCTGTAATTGACAAATATTTTTGTTCCTTTCTACTATCTGCTATTTCTGCTGAAGCTCCTGCAGTGACAGCCGTTGCTTGTAGATAGGAGGGCGCAAGGGTGTCGATCACTGTGGCATCCCATACGAGACATCGGCCCGCTTTCCATGGGATAAGGGTGGTCTCCTACCATCCGAGCGTAGCATGCCCCGTGGTTCTTTGATCGCTTGAAATCCGGTGTAGTGCGAAATTCTATCCGGCAACAAAAACTATCCGAAACCCTCTGTGACATATTACGTCAGATTGCAACGTTCACGCTTCTGCCTCGTTTTCGTTGACAAATATGATCCGGGTTGCATGCTTGCGGAAAGCAAGATGCGGGTTATGGTATATATTGTATTAAACAGTGTTAAATAGTGTTAAAAACAGTTAAATAGTGTGAAATAACTACCAGAGTAAAGGGTTGAGGGGAAAGAGCCGAGAGATTAAATTATTTTTTCAGTTAGGCAGATGTGTTGAAAATGCATTTGAGCAAATTTATAATTATATTCGTTAGACACCATATTTTTTGCAAAACATTCCCTAATAATAATTAAATTTGCTCTAATTCAAAACCTAATGTATATGAACGGAGCTTATTATTAAAGAACTTCAGCAGTTTGGGGGTTTATTTAAGATGAAGCTAGTGAAAAATAACTGAGGGGTCAGACGTTTATTTATAAATACGGACTTAGATTCTTAACGGATCAAAATAGAAGATCCAAGCAATCAGCGATATGGATGGGCCCCAGAGGCAAGACGTAGTAGAGGGATACCAAGGAAGAACTGGATGGATACTGTGCGTCGTGTGCGAGAGGATCTGTGATGTCTCGAGATGACGTGGAAAGATGCTGTTGAGGTTGTGGTAAACAGAGTCTAATGCGTTTCCCAATGTGCAGATCTGCACGGGTATACGACTAAAGTCTAAGCTAAGGTGAAATGTCTTAATGAGAACTTTATTATGGGGTAGCCTACGTCCTAACGGGGGTGGAGGGTTGAATTCCAACAACCCCCCGGGCAAATCGCAACCAGGCGATGCTTTAGTTTTGAGTGGGATGCCCAGGGTGAAGAAAAAACCAGATAGTTCAAGAGATGATGCAGTGTGGTTTAGGTTAAGAACTTGAAGACTTGAGATGGGTGTGAACTGTTTTAGTATGAGAATCATTGAAAAGTAAGAGGGTGGTCTGGGGTCTAACGTTGATTTATATAGCTTGGGTGGACAATGAAAACACTGCGGGGTTCCAAGAAAGACCAGGGATTAAACCCACACAAGTTACAGTAGTGTTTCGTCAGTTGCAAGATGTATGACGATACTAGGTCTACTGCAGTTAATCATTATATAGGTTTATGAGATAATGGTAAAAAGGTGTTTAAGATGAACGACAAAATTTAGTTTGTTAATGTTGTCATAACCTTAATCCATGCAGACACCAACAATCAGACGAATACCAACAGTCGCACACCGCCAAAAACTAATATAAGGCGCCCGTAACATAGGACGCACTTAATTTCTAAACAATACAATTTTAAATGGGCGATATCAATATTATTTGTTCACTTTACCAACACGGATTTGCCCTTCTAAAAAAAGCATATGCTCCGCAAAGGTACTTAACACCGCTTCATCCCTTAGAATCACGTTTTCTATACTATCAAGCTACAACAAAAGAACCCGCGAAGGTATACTTACGTAATGCATATTCGTAATGTTACTATCCCACAATCACACTTACAGGAGTGAATTACAAAGGTTTTTGCACACCGAGTTGTTATGCTGAATAAACGGGATATTATTATTTGTAGCGAATTAAATGCTTAACAAACGAATTAATTAACTGATGAACTGTTTAATTATTAATTATAGGTAATAGTCAAGCTAGCGTAATTACTGGCGTATTAGTTAATTATAATGAACAGTTGTGGCTTAGCTTAATATAAAAACAAATGCGCAACAAAAGTCAGTCAACGCATGAGGAGGCCAGAAACAAGCGTTACGCACAGGACGATAACAAGGCGCGCGTTGGCAGCGTGCCAAGAAGTGAGCGAGGCAGACGACAGCAATAATAACATTGATTTGGGGCAAAAACTTTCGACGAGACGGTCGCCATTAAACATTTTGGCGATTCGTGAAGTTAATTCGAAGGGCCTCGATGATCCATTGTGGGAAAGTAAGATTTCAGTGTCTACTTATTCCTACTGCAGAACTGTAAGTCCGAGGGGAAGGTAGTACCTTTGGCCGGTTAAGTTTAGTGACTTTGCGAAGCGCTGAACGTTTTCGAGCGATTGACAGTTGATGAGAATTGAGCAATCGGCGAGAACTGTGAAATGAACGTTTTCGAGCGATTGACAGTTGATGAGAATTGAGCAATCGGCGAGAACTGTGAAATGAACGTTTTTCGAGCGATTGACAGTTGATGAGCAATCGGCGAGAACTGTGAAAATCAATTGCGATTGATCTGAAGTGAGCGAGGAGGCGAAACGGCAACGACAACGGAGGTGGAAGACTGGTAGGCCGCTGTGAAGAGACGCAGCCTACAATTCAGCATCAGTACGGTGGTGAACTACGACGGACGACTTCGAGGGAGGATCAACCGATCTTTCTTGTCCATCCAGTCTGTTCCCTGTATTCGAGACGAGAACTGAGCGAAATCTTCTTGAGTGAAGGACTTCATCATCCAACGAGAATGGACGCATGAGGGCAGATAAGAGCACTCACAATAATAATTATTTATTGAAATACGCCACACTAAGTAGTTAGGTCATTGAATATTATTTACTGTTGAATGTTGATATTTTATTATACATCAAAAATGAAATACAGCGAGTTATTGTTGTAGGCTAATTCTAAGTAACATTCTTGATCACCCATTACGAATCACTGAGTTTATAAAGCGTCTAGGGTGAAACCTGGTATGCGACAGTATGGGAACTCAGATTCCGGGATTTTAGTCAGCTTAAAAACTGAGCTAATTGAACATTAATGACACTAGAAACAGCATAGAACAATATTGCTAGTATATTGATTTTTTGGATGTAAAGCTGAACTGGTAGAGACTTGCATTTTAGAACTGTAGAGTGTATTTTAAAGAGTCCACAGCGACTGATATATTGAATTGATTTCTGTGTTCAGAAATTATATAGCGCATTTTTTGCCTATATTTTACTACTTGCTAATTTGAAGTAAGTCAGTAAGTGATGTCCAACAGTGATTTTGAAAGCTGGGCGAAGATAGCCAAAGAGTTAGAGCTAAGTGGAGAGGAGCTCCGTACGTTTGTTAAAGAAAGACAGGCGGAACAGCGGCAAGATAGAATAGCAGAAAGGGCGTTTGCAAAGGAAGCCGCTGAGGAATTAAAGAGGATTGAGACCGAGGCAGAGGTAAAGAAAGCTGAGCTAGCCGCTGATGCCAAGAAAGCGGAGGCTGAGATAAAGAAAGCTGAGTTAGCAGCCGAGGCCAAGAAAGCGGAGGCGGAAATAAGAAGAGCCGAATTAGATGCTCAGGCAGCTGCAGATACAAGAAGGCTTGAGGCTGAAGCCGAAGACAGGAAGATCCAAGCAGCAATGCAGGCTAGAAAGGCCGAAATTGAGTTAGAAACAATAAGAAGTGCGGAGACAGAAGCAAGAGAAAAACGCTTAGCCGCAGAATAAGATGCCAGACAGACCCGTGAACGCGAGGCGACTGAGGCACGAGAACAACGTGAGCTACAGCTAGAATTAGCACGGATTGAATCACAAGTAAGAATGAGAGAAATTGAGTCCAGAGGTCAAGACAGAGAAAGTGGAAGTGCATCATTCACAATGGTTGGTGACAATCCACAACAAGGGGAAAACATCAGGAACAGCAGAGGGATGAGGGATATCAAATTTCCCATCTTCAACGAAAACAAAGATTGTTTAGACGCTTACCTGTTGCGGTTCGAACGAACTTGTGTAGCATATGAGATAAAGAAGGAAGTGTGGTCACTAGTGTTAGCTAGACACCTTGTGTCGAGAGCACTGGAAGTATACCAGAGACTGTCTGTGGAGGAAGCTCAAGATTATGAATGTCTGAAGACACAGTTGCTAAAACGATTCCAGTTAACTGAAGGTGGATATAGACACAGGTTCAAGACAAGCAAAATGGAAGCCGGAGAAACACCGACCAATTTTATTTATAGACTGCGACGCTACATGCAGCAATGGATTGCTCAAGCAGGCTTTGAAGAAACCTACGAAGGAGTAGAAGAATTGTTATTGAAAGATCAATTTTACCTGACATGCAGTACAGAGTTAAGAATGTTTATCAAGGAGAAAGGGAAGACAAGTCTGAAAGAAATGTTAGCGTGTGTGGAGTCATACATAGAGGCACATGGCTACAAATATGCAGAAGCAAGCATTAAACCTGATGTGAAATTCCACAATGAAAGGACAAACAACAGACCCTTTGAGAATAAATCCAAAGAACGATTTGGTAACAGCCAAAACAGAGGTAGAAATGATGTTAGAACAAATCGGGAAGTGAACCGTAGTGTAAGTTCAAACAGAGGGTTCAGTAGGGAACGCGAGAATACCGTAGGACACAAAGTTACTTGTTTTCTGTGCGGTGAGCTGAACCATAAGGCATATTCGTGCCCACACAAGAATAAAGAAGCTGTCAGACACACTGCAGCAGCAGTGCAAATCTTCGAGAATCAGACATATAGGGCCAGACAGCAGATTGAAATGCAGAGAGTAAATGATGTTGCAAAGGACCAACAAAGGGTAGATGACAAGATGGTTAAAGCATCACCCATGCAAACAGCTGCAAGTGCTTTGGTGACTGGAACCAATGTAGGATGCATAAATCTTAAAGACAGTGGTGAACATAAAGTGAAAGTAAATGGAAAAAGTGTTAAGTGTTTGTATGATTCTGGGGCAACGTGTTGCATTGTGAAGCGTTCATTGATAAACGACACAGATTTAACAGGCGAAGAAACACGTTGCACACTTATTGATGGAACCATTAAGTATTTTCCACTGGCCAGAGTAAATTTGGAAAGTGACTATTTCAGTGGGGATGTACAAGCCATGGTTATGGAAAAGCCGGCGAAACCTCTGATAATTGGGATGATCGAAGGATTACAATACCAAGTTAAATTTGGAAAACAAGAGAATGAGATCAGTGGAAAACCAGAGAATGCAATTGTTGAAGTGAAATGCAAGAGCATATTGAGAGACAGATCCAAATCTAGAGAGAGATCGGTACATGACAAGAAGTCAGTGAAATTCACCGACGATGTAACCGTGAATGAAACAGAGGAAACAAAAACAGCAGCAGCAGTTGAGACTAGAGCTGAGGTCAAAAGAACCACAAAGTATAAACCATTGAAGATAACAAAGATGCCTGATCTAAATGTGACAGCAAAAGAAATACAGGAAATGCAGAGTCAAGATGAGACGTTAAAGAAATATTTGGATGGAGCAATAGATTGGGATGGTCAAGATAGTAGAATAGATGTAATGCCATATGTCAAGAGAAATGGATTACTGTACAGAAGATACAAGGAGGTATTGAAGGATGAAGTGAAATGGCAATTGATGGTGCCTAAACAGTTGAGAAGTAAGGTGTTGGCAGTGGCACACAATTCGTTGTTGTCAGCTCATTTAGGCATGAGAAAAACACACGACAAAATTCTCAATGAATTTTATTGGCCAGCAATCAGACAGGATATACGAAGATACGTCTTGAGTTGTGATATTTGCCAGAAATCTGTAGACAAGAAAGTGAATTACAGAGCCATCTACCAGTATTAGATGTGCCGTTCAAACATACTTGCATAGACATCATAGGGGAGGTACACCCAATGTCAACCAGGGGATATCGGTACATACTGACCATCATAGATTTGAGCACCAGATACCCTGAAGCAATTCCGTTGAAAGGGATCAGTACAGAAGAAGTAGCAGAAGCATTGTTTGGCTTCTACTGTCGTATGGGAGTGCCGGAAAAGATACACACAGATCGTGGAAGTCAGTTTACATCAGAACTTATGGCGGAAGTAAACAAGATGTTACTGATAAAGCACACATTAACAAGTCCTTATCACGCCATGGGGAACGGATGTGTCGAAAGACTAAACGGTACTATAAAGGCCACATTAAGAAAGCTAATGGGAGAACAGGAGAAGGATTGGGATCGCTACTTAGCACCATTACTGTTTGCTCTGAGAGACACAGTACATGAGAGTCATGGATTCACTCCATTCGAGTTAATATTTGGAAGATCATGCAGAGGTCCAATGCAAATACTTAAAGAATTATGGACAAATGAAACAGTTGAAGAAGAAGTCAAGGATGTATACACATACATGATTGATCTGAGGGAACGCATTGAAGAAACATGCGACATGGCTCAGAAAGCAATCCATGTGGCAAATGCAAGGAATAAAAAGTATTATGATAAGAAAGCAAGGTACAGAAAACTCGAAATAGGCGAGAAAGTACTATTGTTATTACCAAGTTCAAAGAACAAGATGTTAGTGAAATGGAAGGGACCATTCGTGGTGAGAGATAAAATCGGAGATCATGATTATAGGATAGAGATTGAGAAAGGTAAAGTCAAGACTTACCATATCAACATGCTGAAGAAGTATAATGAGAGAGAAGAAGAAAAGCCAGATGGTAAGATAGTGGCATATGTATCAGCAATTGTGCATGATGGAAAGGAAGGAGAAGATCAAGAAGAAGAAATATTGGACTTGTACATAAGTAAGCAGACAGAAACTTACAAAGATGTAGACATAAATCCCAAGCTGGAAGAAAGTCAGAAGAGAGACTTAAGGAATTTATTGAAACGATATGAAGATATTTTCACGGACAAACCTGGAAGAACAGATTTGGTCAAGCATGAAATACATTTGACAAACGAGGAACCAGTTAGACAGAGAGCGTATCCAACTCCATATCATTTACAAAAGGAAATCGATAAGGAAATTCAGACAATGTTGGAGAATAATATAATAGAGAGATCGGAGGCAGCTTACGCAGCACCATTGGTGGTGGTAAAGAAGGCAGACGGTAGCAATAGGCTGTGTTGCAACTACAAACAGCTGAATAAGGTTACAGTATTTGACCCTGAACCTATGATGTCAAACGAAGATATATTTAATAAGCTGAGTGGGAGCAGAATCTACAGTAAGTTTGATTTTTGCAAGGGCTATTGGCAGATTCCAATGAGTCCAGAGTCGAAAGATTATACCACATTCATTTGTGCCAATGGCATGTATAAATTCAATGTAATGCCATTCGGATTAGTGAATAGTGCTTCGAGTTACAACAGACTAATCAGGAAAATTCTGCATGGAACAGAAAACCTTGAAAGTTATGTGGATGACATATTAGCCCACAATGAAGGATGGAAGGATCACTTGGAAACACTGGAGATATTTTTTGAAAGGGTTACGGAAGCCAACCTAACATTGAAACCAAAGAAATGCTCATTAGGGTACGGAAAAATAGATTTCTTGGGTCACACGTTGAATAATGACGACATCAGTCCAAAAGAAGAGTCTGTGGACAAGATCATTGATATGCCAAGCCCAAAGACGAAAAAACAAGTGAGGAGTTTCATCGGAGCAGTGAATTACTATAGAAAATTCTTTCCACACTGTGCAGAAATAATGGCACCACTAAGTGATTTGACAAAGAAGTTGTCACCGGGAAATGTCGAATGGAATGAGAAATTGGAGAACAGTTTTATGCAGTTGAAAGAAGAACTGGCAAAGGCACCAATACTGAGATTACCGAACTTAGAGAAGGAGTTCATATTGCAAACGGACGCAAGTGGAAAAGGGATCGGATGCGTAATAATGCAGGAATATGAGGGGGTGAATCATCCCATAGCATATGCGAGCAGGAAGTTACTTGAGCGAGAGACGAGATATTCGGTGGAAGAAAGAGAATGCTTAGCCATAATGTGGGGCGTAAGTAGGTTCGACCGATATTTATGCGGCAAGCAGTTTGTGATTGAGACAGACCATTGCGGATTGCAGTATATGAAAGAGGGAAGAATGAAAAATGCAAGGGTTATGAGATGAAGTCTAGCCTTGCAAAATTATTCATTTACTATTAGGTACATCAAGAGGTCCAACAATGTAATTTCAGATTACTTGAGCAGGGGACTAGAGTGATATATTGTGAACCTTTGATGAATGATAAGTTGTATATAAATAGGTGTAGAACAGTAATTTTGTTGTGTTATGTAAGGTAGAGAAAAGGTAGTTTATTAGATTAGTTTGTTAAGTAGGTAAGTAAAGTGAAGCCTGTGAACAGTCTTTTGAAGGGGGCATATGTAGCGAATTAAATGCTTAACAAACGAATTAATTAACTGATGAACTGTTTAATTATTAATTATAGGTAATAGTCAAGCTAGCGTAATTACTGGCGTATTAGTTAATTATAATGAACAGTTGTGGCTTAGCTTAATATAAAAACAAATGCGCAACAAAAGTCAGTCAACGCATGACGAGGCCAGACACAAGCGTTACGCACAGGACGATAACAAGGCGCGCGTTGGCAGCGTGCCAAGAAGTGAGCGAGGCAGACGACAGCAATAATAACATTGATTTGGGGCAAAAACTTTCGACGAGACGGTCGCCATTAAAAATTTTGGCGATTCGTGAAGTTAATTCGAAAGGCCTCGATGATCCATTGTGGGAAAGTAAGATTTCAGTGTCTACTTGCTCCTACTGCAGAACTGTGAGTCCGAGGGGAAGGTAGTACCTTTGGCCGGTTAAGTTTAGTGACTTTGCGAAGCGCTGAACGTTTTCGAGCGATTGACAGTTGATGAGAATTGAGCAATCGGCGAGAACTGTGGAAATCTGAACTTTTTCGAGCGATTGACAGTTGATGAGAATTGAGCAATCGGCGAGAACTGTAAAAATCAATTGCGATTGATCTGAAGTGAGCGAGGAGGCGAAACGGCATCGACAACGGAGGTGGAAGACCGGTAGGCCGCTGTGAAGAGACGCAGCCTACAATTCAGCATCAGTACGGTGGTGAACTACGACGGACGACTTCGAGGAAGGATCAACCGATCCTTCTTGTCCATCCAGTCTGTTCCCTGTATTCGAGACGAGGATCGAGCGAAATCTTCTTGAGTGAAGGACTTCATCATCCAACGAGAATGGACGCATGAGTGCAGTTAAGACCACTCACAATAATAATTATTTAATCAAATACGCCACACTAGGTAGTTAGGTCATTGAATATTATTTACTGTTGAATGTTGATATATTTTATTATACATCAAAAATGAAATACAGCGAGTTATTGTTGTAGGCTAATTCTAAGTAACATTCTTGATCACCCATTACGAATCACTGAGTTTATAAAGCGTCTAGGGTAAGACCTGGTATGCGACACGGAGCACCAAGAAGCATGGCCGTCATGGGATCGACTCGGGCGAAATGTTGCATAGCGCCTCGATTGGTGTTTTTAAAGTTGAAGTCGGTCGCGATGATCTCGCATTTTGTACGGTTGAGCGTGAGGCCCAGACGCGAGCATCCTTCCTCAATCGAATCCACGTCAGTCTTTACTATCTCTGGGTCCCCGCCAAGCGTAAGGTCGTCGATGTATCCAAAAGCCAAGGGCGACACCAAGCGGGTTAGAACTGGATGGAGCGGCAGACAGAATAAAAGAGGTCCCAAAGGATCGCCCTGTTGTGAACCTTCCTGCGATAGTATGTTAAACCTGCCGAATTTGCTTGTATTTGTTTGTTTGTTTGTTTGTATGTGCACTTGTTATAGCGCCCCTTCAAGCTCTCTCTCTACGCAGAGGCGCTCCTGATGCAGAGCAGACACTGCATCGGAGTTTCACGCCGATGCGCTGAGCAATTGTAAGTGAAGGACTTTCCCAAGGTCCTTACGCGGCGATGGTGGATTTTAACCTCGGACCTTCCGGCTTCAAGGCAACGACGCCACCACTAGACCACCGAGCCTCACAATTGTAGAGATGTCGCCTCGGCGTAGGCAAGGTAGCAGTATGCGGCCAATTCAGGAATGATCTCATCAACCGACGCCAACATGGAATCACGGTGTAGGTTGTTGAAAGCATTTGAGATGTCAAGCTTGACCAATATTGACTGGGGGCCCATGTTTTTCAAAAATCGTCTGGCAGCATGGGACGCAGCCTCGCAGCCTCCTGGTATACCCACCCCAAGTTGTTTAGGGGTTAGGTACGGCGTGACACGAGGGATGGCAAACGCGTTGGCGCATTTAGATGCGAGTCTACGCCAGACATATCCAATGGCTATCGGTCTTAGGCCGCCACATTTCTTGCGAAGCGCAAAAAGAGTTCCACCAAATAAGATGCTACGAAACTCTTGAGGGCAGGTGCCAGCCAGGAAGTAGGTTGATGAACGCGGTCGTCGCTCTCAGTAATCCAGGTCCTGCGTCCAGATCTGTCAAGAGTTCCGCGACGTGTTGTGGGCGCAGGCCATCCGGACCGCCCGACGAGCCCATGGGAAAGGAACGTATTGATGTACGAATCTCCAACTCAGTGGCCTGGAATGGCGCGCTTGACGACGAGCAGACGATGGCTGGGCGGTCAGATGGTGGTGTCGGGTGCTTTTTACTCAGAACGTCAAACGTTTCTTCATTAATCGGTGCAGGAATGTCGTCTGAGCAAAGGATACGAGCCGCAGCACTGATATTACCATCTTCCATCTTGGCGGCCACCGCAGAAGCTAGCGCTCGCCTCCCATCCAGGTCCGGAGGTTTGCGTCTGACATTAGTATCCGCGTCTGACTCGAAAGGGGTTTCGGCGATAGTCGGCCATCTCAAGTGAAAGTCGTCAACGCGCTTCTTGATGATAGACGTACGGTTGCGGCGTCGACCGCCCATCAAGGGAACTTCCAAAATTCCCGCCATCCCTGAACGGCCATTGGATTCGACAGTATGGATTCCAATACGTCTGTAAGCAGGCGTCCAGCCACAGATCTTGCACCCTTTGGTATATGTCTGAGTAAACCCCTTGAGAGGCAAAGGTGTTGCATTGGTCTTGTGGGTGTCGGAGCCAATGCATCCGAGACGTCAGTCGACCGAATTTGTGTAGTCACGTCAGGTTCGAGGTCCGCTTGTGTTGCGTCGGTGACCACAGAGCCAGAAGGACCCATGGGTCCTGTGAAACCAGTAGACAAGGGCGGCCGATGCGAACCCGCGCATGGTTTAACTCTGGGCCCATGTTGGTGGACCATGCCATCCTTGCTGTGAATCTGACGGATTGTGTGGCAGACACTACAGGTTCCTTGAGCCTTCTTCGGCTTAACACCGGATATGATTGTATCAGATGGAAAAAACATCAGCGAGAGCGTGAAGTGAGAGAAATTGATCTTGATGGCAATAAGAAGTATTTGAAATGTAAATAGATGAGCGTTTTTGCAACGTTGCTAGGCAGCAAGCATTATGACGTCATCGTATCGAAGCAAATCGTAACGTTAAAATCCACGTTTAAGTTGCACAGATCATGAGATATAACTTTATAATGTTGAAAAAACTTGATTTTGATGCAAGAAAGTGTGTAGATATAATTGATCCTGGTGTCAATAGATATCCAAAGATATAAAAATCAAGACGTAACGAGCTCGCGTGAATCCAAAACGCTTCAAAATACTCAGAGAGAATAATCCAACGACGGACTCGCTGCATTACGTTATTATTAATTATAATTATCAATATATAGTCATTATATATATTATTATTAGTCATTATTATATTATTTATAATTAATTAATTTTTTTTAAATTTTTTTTTAACCCGAGGTACCTAGGATCCCTCGGGATTTAAAAAAATTGTCCGGAGACTGTTAGTTGGTGGGTTCTGAAACGTCTACGCTTCATCCAATTCTGGCGAGTCAAAAGTGCTGTGGTAAGCAACGGCATTGAATCGCTGAATAATAATTGAAAGCCTTTGGAATAGGTGGCTTTTTTCTCTCGGGTCTCTGGAAATCCGAGTAAGATTGCGTCCAAGATCAGAAATGAAAGAAAGACCAGTGCTATTGATGTGCCCAAGAGTTTCGAGGGCCAGAGGAACGAATACATGTGTTGCAAGGAATGCTCTGTATTTCGCCTCTTTTCTTGCAGCTGCCAGCTCTGCAGCAGCACCTGCCGTAACTGAAGTTGCTGGCAAGTATGAAGTAGCCAAAGTATCTGTCACAGTGGCATCCCATAATAGGCTACGTCCAGAATGCCACGGAATTAGAGTGAGGCCATCCGGTCTCTTGCCATCAGTCCGAGAAAGGCCAGCTGGTTCCTTAATGGCAGGAAAACCAGCACGAGTAAGACTGCGCCAAATGAGGTCATTTAAGACGCCATGTCGAGCTATGCGACCGGGGCCAAGGGTGCATGAGAGTCCATGTGAGCCATCGGCAGCAACCAGAGTGCAGCATGCACAAGTATGTGGCTCACATAAAATGGCTCCAAGACGGAGTCCAACTGCGATTCTGATAGCCTCATTGTCCAGTCTCAAGCCACAAGCTGTTATTGGCAGTGCAAATAACCAGTCGCCAGAATGTGGAGCAGAAACCGCCTTCAAACGTGCCTGATTATAAGCATCGTTGGCTGACGCATGAACCTCGTTCACAGTCCTGTCAAGAAGCGGTTTGTCCCCGAATGCTTGCTTTTGCAAGTGGATGTTATCAGGGATCAGGATCGTGGTTTCTCCCTGCCAGTGATCAAGCAATGCCTGGTACTCTGGATCCGTGGGTATTTGCAGACATCTTAGCATGGAGGACTGGAGTGGTAGGGTATTATTATTATTATTATTATTATTATTATTATTATTATTATTATTATTATTATTATTATTATTATTATTATTATTATTATTATTATTATTATTATTATTATTATTATTATTATTATTATTATTATTATTATTATTATTATTATTATTATTATTATTATTATTATTATTATTATTATTATTATTATTATTATTATTATTATTATTATTATTATTATTATTATTATTATTATTATTATTATTATTATTATTATTATTATTATTATTATTACCGTCATGCTATTGTTATATGAAAGGTTAACCCTGTTCCAAATCGGGCGTCAGATTAACGAAAGAGCCCGTGAAAGCTACAGCGTTAAAGCGCTGAATAGTAATTGAAAGACGTTGGAACAGAAACGACGTCTCCCTTTGATCGTCCGACGCCTGTGACAAGTGACGACCTAAATCAGTTAACAAATCTATACCTCGAGAATTGATGGGACCTAGAGTCTCCAGGGCCAGCGGAATGAAGTCATGTGTGGCTGTAATTGACAGATATTTTTGTTCCTTTCTACTGTCTGTTATTTCAGCTGCTGCTTCTGCAGTGACAGCCGTTGCCTGCAGATTAGAGGGCGCAAGGGTGTCGACCACTGTGGCATCCCATACGAGACATCGGCCCGCTTTCCAAGGAATAAGGGTCCGGTCTTCTTCCGTCCGAGCGTAGCATACCCCGTGGTTCTTTGAGCGCTGGAAAGCCGGCTCTGATGAGGCTGCGATGAATCAAGTCGTTGATTGCTGCATGTCGGGCCACGCGACCAAACCCTAGAGTGCATGAAAGGCCGTGCGTGCCTCTAGCAGTGACCAGCGAGCCACAGCGCAGTCGTGAGGTTGGCAAATGTTGGCTCCAAGACGAAGCCCAACCGCCACTCTGATGGCCTCATCGCTGAGTCTAAGGCCACATGAGGTAATCGGTAGACAGTGTAGCCAGTCGCTAGCGTGTTGAAAGGACACGGCTTTCAGGCGCCTGATCACTCGGCTCTGTGGTGGAGAGAAGTTCCGATAGATCTTTATGCAGAATCGGCATGTCCCATTTCGCTTGCACATTCGAAGGAAAGACCTCCGTCAGTGACAAACCGGTAGTTGATTCCCAGAGCGATGACAGGTTCGTGTAGTGTATGTCAGGTTGACTGTCTAGCACTCTAAGGATGTTGGACTGGAGCTCGGAGGTGCCTGCGGCCGACGCTAGAAAAGCGGGAAGTGCCAGCGATGACGCCCTTCGAATGCCCAATCCGCCCAAGCTGGTGGGTAGGGTAGCTTGTTGCCACTGCCTGTCAGTGAAGTCAATGTTCAGGATGCGTTGTGAACCATTCCTTAGGATTTTATCATAAGTTTCTAAAACCGGATGATTGGCGCATGGAGAACATCTCAGCGTGTAGATTAATTTAGGAGTGCCAAGTGAGTGTCTGAGAATCAGCAGGGCGTCCTGACGGGTTATCATGGTTAGTCTTGACAGATATTTATCTAGCTCCTCCGCTCGTGATTCTAGGGCTTGACTCAAATTTGCGCCTGTGGAAAGCGGAGCTCCGAGGAGAGTTGCTGAGTCTGGATTGGTGTATTCAAAGTGATTAAACGATTTGTGGTTGATAAGTTGAGGATCTTTGGCAATCAGTTCACACTTTTTTCTGTTAAATGTCAGACCCAGATCAGCACAATCCTTTTCAAGGGTCTCAATGTCTTTTTCATTCATTCATTCTGAGAATTTATATAGCGCCTCTTCAAGATACCTACTCAGAGGCGCTCTCTGCACTAACTAGCCAAAATGATGTTAAGTTAACAGTCATAGCGAGCAAAAAATAACAACAAGTTGCAAAACAAAAAACAGTTAGCTGAAAGAGTCACCAGTGGCAAGCCCTCGCAAACACGTAGGGTTGACCATCGGATTCCCGTAGAGCTGGTAGATGACTCCCGTCCGGTTAATCGTTGAAGCTCCAGCAAGGATGCGTGTAGGAGAAGGCATTCGTCGCTTGTCGGTCGGTAGTTGGAAGCGCCGCCGTTGACAGCTGCAGTCGAGGTCAGTCCATGCACTGACCCGCGTGAGCCGTCCTCCGACGAGGTGTAAACATCGGCTGGCTAGCAGCGGCGTACACGCACGGCGTATGGTACGACTCGGCTGTGCTGTCTGTGCATCATAGGGATGGTCGCTGATGCACTCACGTGGCCAAGGCGACTTACAACAAAAACCTTCTAACCAGCGCAAAATCCTTGAGAAATCCAACGAAAAGTCCAGTACGCGAGTCTAGAAGCAGAAAACTCCAACCTGTCTTAAACAACTGTGAAAATTCTGCGTTTTGATGAAACAGTCCATCGAAATGACAAAGAGGTCCGCTACTCCTGTCGTTGGTCCTCCCAGAGATATGTCATCGAGGTAGCCAAAGGCCAATGGAGATGACAGTTTGACTAGTGTCGGTTGTAATGGCAAGCAAAAGAGCAATGGACCCAGAGGGTCTCCCTGCTGGGGACCAACTCCAGACTGTATGACGAAGGTACCGTACTTCAACTGAGATTGCTCAGCGTAGGCCAGGTAACAGTATGGTGCTATTTCAGGAATTAGATCTTTGATCGCTGTCAACATTCGAGATCGACATAAACTGTTGAAAGCGTTGGAGATGTCGAGTTTCACGAGAATGGAGTCCGTGTCTAACGTTTGTAGAAAGCGACGAGTAGCATGGACCGCACCTTCCGCCCCACCAGGTACACCAACTCCTACTTGATGTGGTGAGAGGTATGATGTCAGTCTTGGTATAGCGTAAGCGTTTGCGCCCTTGGATGTTAGCCTACGCCAGAAGTAGCCAATTACGATTGGGCGAAGACCACCCGATTTTTTGCGTAAGGCGAATAAGGTGCCGCCGAATAGCAATGGACGTATTGACTCGTGACAGGTGCCTTCTAGTAGCAAGTTCACAAAGGCCGTGATGGCCAAGACAAGAGCTGGTCCAGCGTCTGGCGAGTTGCAAATTCCTCTGGTCTTCTGTGAAGACTTGCATGAAAAGGAGTCATCATTGAGCGCCATATTGATTATTGATTTCAAATTACATTTTAAATGTCAATAAGCGAGCGCTTTCGTGTGACGTCATTGGATGTTACAACTGATTTATCGGTTTCGAAAATTACGATATTTTCTTAACTCCAGG